>WNWU01000070.1:2780855-2794520 GCA_012654045.1 Ptyas mucosa
CCCTGGATTGGGGAGGAAATGGGGATTTTGCAGTAACCTTCCCCTGGCTTGGGGAGGAAATGGGGATTTTGCAGTAATCTTCTCCTGGATTGGGGTGCGAATAGAGATTTTACAGTATCCTTCCCCTGCCATGCCCACCAAGCCATGCCCACCAAGCCACACCCACAGAACCGGTAGTAAAAATTTTTGAAACCCATCACTGATGCAGTAGTAATCTTTCATCATTTACGTATACATAGCCGTAATCTTTTATCTTCTAATTTCTACCTCTTTTATCTAACCGCTAAAAACAAATCCCATGTTAAAAGAAATATTCTGCTTCTTCCTTGTCTTTTACTTTTAATGTCAATCTATCCATCTCTGCCCATTCCAGTATTTTTCTAATTATATTTTCATCCAAGCACTCAAATTTTGATCACCGTCACCGTGGAGCGGTTGCAACGGTTGTTAAGTGTGAAAAACCGGTCGTAAGTCACTTTTTTTTCAGTGGCATTGCAACTTCGAGCAGGGTGATTGTTAAATTGAGCAGAGATGGGTTTCACTTCTTGTAGCAACTGGTTTGCCCAGCTTTGGAAATGTGAGAGGCCCAGCCACAAGTCGCCACTACTATCTCTGAAGTTGAGGACCACGAATATTTTGAAAACAGCCCTTCTTAAGCACCGGGAAGCTTAAGGATGGAATTATGACTTTCTTTTACGGGCGCGTTTACCTGTTTTCAGCCACCCGGATGCAAGGAAGGGGCGGTTTCGGTGGGGCGACCTCTTCGTCGGTGGCATCTGCCAACGCTTCTGCGGTCGGAGTCAACCCCGCTGTTTTGTTGAGGATCTCCATCTCACGATCCGTCAAGGGAAGCTCCAGCTGGCTGGAGAGGGGAGAAACGTGGTTGAGACGGAGGGAGCAGGCTGCATCACATTTGATGCAGGGCTGAGAGCGGATGTGCGGCCCAGTCCTCCTTCAGGCAAGACGGCACATCGTTCCAACTCATGCAAATATATGTTGGCTTAGCTTTTCTCCTTCCAGGACTTCCTACTTTGGTTTGTTCGTTTAGGGGGTTGTCTCTTTGGACATGGGACTCGATTGGTACATAGGTAGAAAGATAGATTAGATGGGTGAAGGAAGGATGGATGGGGAGATGGATGGATGGAGAGATAGAAGATGGAAGACAGGATACATACAAAAAAGAATGGAAGGATGGATAGATAGATGGATGGAGAGATAGAAGATGGAAGACAAGATACATACAAAAAAGAATGGATGGATAGATAGATGGATGGATGGATGGATGGATGGAGAGATAGAAGATGGAAGACAGGATACATACAGAAAAGAATGGAAGGATGGATAGATAGATGGATGGATGGATGGATGGAGAGATAGAAGATGAAGACAGGATACATACATAAAAGAATGGAAGGATGGATAGATGGATGGATGGAGAGATAGAAGATGGAAGACAGGATACATACAGAAAAGAATGGAAGGATGGATAGATGGATGGATGGATGGATGGAGAGATAGAAGATGGAAGACAGGATACATACATAAAAGAATGGAAGTTTAGTTTTATTAGATTTATATACCGCCCTTCTCCCCGAGGGGACTCAGGGCGGTGAACAGGCAAAGATAAAAGACATAGATACAAAATTTAAAAACCAATTAAAACCGAATTAAATGATTGCCCCAACAATTCAAAACCCGTTATTTTTAAAATATGTAAATCCCGAATCTAAAAATTTGGATTATAAAATTAAAATTTTCTTACATGGATAGATAGATGGATGGAGAGATAGAAGATGGAAGACAGGATACATACATAAAAGAATAGAAGGGTGGATAGATAGGTAGGCAGATGGCATGGATGGAGGTAGAGATAGAAGAGAAGAGTGCACACACTAGAAGAAATGGATACATGTTTGGTTGGTTGGTTGGATGGAGGGAGGGAGAGAGAGATAGAAAGAGAGATCACACTAGAAGGCATGGATGGATGGATGGATGGATGGATGGACGGATTGATGGAGAGACAGAAGAGACAAAGCGCACACTTGAAGGCACGGATGGATGATAGAAGAGAGAGAGAGAGCATGCAACGAAGGACATGACATATGGAAGGATGGATGAAGAGAATATAAACAGATGGAGAGATAGATGATGGAGAGATAGAAGACAGAGAGCTAAAGGACACGGATGGATGGATGGATGGATGGATGGGCAGATGGACAGACATGCATGGATGGGTGGAGAGATTGAAAAAGGGAGCTAGAAGACATGGATAACATAAACAGATAAATAAATAGGGGTGGATGGATGGATGGATGGATGGATGGATGCACAGAAGACAAGAATACTTGGGAATGATAACTGGATGATAATTGGATGGATGGATAATAGATTGAGTAGATAAGGAATAGAGACAGAAATAGAGAGATGATATAAATGGAGAGAGAGAGGGTAGATACAGGAGATATCGCTAGATCAATAGACCCGATAGATGGATGGATAGATGGATAATAAGACATAAAAAACAGACGGACATCTAGAGAGCTAATCGCCGGGCACTTCGGATTCATGCCTCCAGCCACGAGGAGGTTGTATCACTGGAGCTTCCAAGCCCTCACAACATCTCCAACTCTAGGAAAGAAATCTCCCTAAACTTTTTGTCCAATGGGGAGACACCGCTGACCTGCCCTCCTTTTTATTTCTGTATCACTTCCATTTGTGCTGTCAATCATGGGTGTGCGTGTGTGTGTGTGTCTTAACCTTCATCAGAAATGTATGGTTACTCACCTGTCTGCTGTAGACACAGGTAAGGTGGGCTTCACAGGGCTGGTGGGAGATGGGTGTTCCTGCTTCTCAATTGTGAGTTTCACCAGCTCCTGGTTATCAACAGAACACAAGAAAGAAAAAAAAAAAATATATATATATATATATATATACAGAATATACCGTGTTTCCCTGAAAATAAGACCCTGTCTTATATTTTTTTGAACCCCAAAATAAGCGCTTGGTCTTATTTTCAGGGAGGTCTTATTATTTTGGGGCACGTGGAGGAAACCAGAGGAAATGGCGGGGACCATTTCCTATTGGAAATATTTTTGGGGACGGCTTATTTTAAGGGGGGGGCCTTATTTTAGTGCATGTGCATTGGGCTTATTATCATCCTAGCTTATTGCAAATGAAGAGCATGTCGGAACCTTGACGGTGCCATTCAAAGCACAGCTTCCATCCTCAGCGCTGTGGACTGGCTAGAATTGCAAACCTGGCTTGTTCTCATCTTGCAATCCCTGGCTTGTTTGGGAGAAATCAGCCGATGACCCCATCTGAACAGAGCTGGAAGGGACCTTGGAGGTCCTCTAGTCCAGCCCGCTGCTCAAACAGGAGAACCTAAACCGTTTCAGATAAGTGACTGTCCAGTCTCTTCTTAAAAACCTTCAGGGATGGAGCACCTATGATTTCTGGTGGCAAGCTGTTCCATTGGTTAATTGTCCTCCCTGTTAGGAAGTTTCTCCTTAATTCCAGGTTGCTTCTCTCCTTCATCAACCATTGTTTCTTGTCCTGCCTTCTTCTGCTTTGGAGAATAATTTGACCCCCTCTTCTTTGGGGCAGCCCCTCAAATATTGGAAGACTGCTCTCATGTCACCCCTAATTCTTCTTTTCTTTAGACTAGCCAGACCCAAAATCTGCAGCCGTTCCTTCGTATGGTTTTAGTCTCCAGGCCTTTGATCCTCTTAGTTGCTCTTCTCTGAGCTTTTTTTCCAAAGTCTCAGCATCTTTTCTGTCGCGCGGTGACCACAATCGGTTTCAGTATTCCAGGTGTGGCTTTACTAAGGTTTTATAAAGCGGCACACGTACTTCATGTGATCATTTTTTTAAAAAAATAATCTTTATTTACATTTTCCATTCAAATCACACATAGAAGAATAACACACCGTATAAAAAAACATACAAAACACACAGACATTACAAATAACACACATGTGATAGGTACTGAAAGTACCTCACTAATTATATATTCAATGTAATATTATATTCCAGGGGAGTCAAAGCAGTTCATTTCTCTATTCATGTCCATTAGGTCAAACCGACCTCACTTTACTTGTGTAGTATAAATTTCTCCCTAGTAACCTTTTCACTTTGATTTAGTTTATAATTTTCTCTTTTCCAGCCAGATATATAGTTTTCCCCAGGATAAACATGTTTGTGTTTGGTCTCTATCTTTTAATTTTTTAGTCAATTTGTCCGCTTCCGCACCGTCCAAAATCTTTGTTATAATTGTTTCCTCTGGTGGGATATTTTGATTTTTCCAGAATTGACCGTAAGTCATAAGTCACGTGATCTTGATTCGATCCCTCTGTTTGTAACAAGCCAGGATGGTATTAGCTTTTTTGGACATTCCTTCAACCCGTTCGTCATACAATTTAGCCTTCAAACCTTTTATTGCCTTTGTTGGTCTTTACTCTCGAATTGGCCTTTTTAGTCACACTAGATGCTGTTTTAGGACCGCTTTCCAGATACCATAGTCCCGTGATGGAGGACCTATGGCACGAGTGCCACGCGGAGCCATATCTGTGGGCACGCGAGCGTTTCCATAGCTTATCTCCAGTGTGCCTGTGCGCCTTTTCGGGCCTTCTGGGGCCACCGGAAGTCGGGAAATGGGCCGTTTCCGGCTTCCAGGGGGAGGGGGAAGGCCTTTTTCGCCCTCCCCAGGTTCCAAGAAACCGTCTGGAGCCTGGGGAGGGCAAAAAAACAGGCGTACTGGGCTCACCGTGCCATCACATGCCAAAAGCAGGGGTCGCATGATGTGGGTGTCACGCGTGCATGCGCGGGGGTGGGACACATTGAATTATGGGCATGTGTATACACCCCTGTACTCCCCTCACTTTTGGCACGCGATGGCAAAAAGGTTAGCCATAGTCTTTTGAGACTGAAGGATGACAATGACGGTCCTTACACACTCAAGGAGAGTAACACACCAAGCAGGACCCATACCTTAACTCCATCCAGCACTGCCTTGATAACTCCCTTCACTGTATTCACCACTTCCTTGTCTTCGCAGTTGATCCCTTCAAGCATCACCTGATCGGACCACCGAATCAGATTTCCCAAGCTCTGATACACGCGGCTGTAACAGGACGTGATGGCGGAGCTGCAGAAGTGAAGGAAGAAGAGGCGGTTCAGAAGGAAGACGAGGTCTTAGCTTACGAACTGTCCGAAATCAGCAAGGCGCTGCCACTCGACATGAATTCCTCTATACAGGCAGCAGTTCCTTCTCTTTTTGCGGGCGATTTAGTTTTATTCGAAGAAAGTTCCAAGGCAAAAAAAAAAAAAACACCACCCCAAAAGCAAAAGAAGAAAACAACACAACAAAAATACATTAAAAGGTTGACTCAGCCTTCCATCCTTTCTAAGGTAGATAAAATGAGGACCCAGTTTGTGGGGGCAATAAGCTGACTTTGTATAAATATACAAAAGTATGAAGGCTATTGCTTAACGCACTGTAAGCCGCCCTGAGTCTCCGGAGAAGGGCAGCATATAAATCAAATTTAAAAAAAAAAAAAAAAAAGTGTCGCGGGAAAAAAAAGAAAGGACTAAAACCAAGGGTGTAATGCTACCGGTTCGGACCGGTTTGGCGAAACCGGTCGAAATGGTGACGCAAGGTTCTGCCCTCCTGCCTGGTCTTTGTTACTTCCTGGTTTTAACCAGGAAGTAACCTGTTTTTTACAGGTTACTTCCTGTTTGTGCATGTGGAGAGGGTCCGCGCGAGCACGTGACGCGAGTGAGCGAAGCAAGCACACGCGCGTGGCACATGCACTTCCGAACCGGTAGGGAAAGTAAGTAGATTTCACCCCTAACTAAAACATATAAACATATAAACCACCCTGGTTGAATGTTGATTAATATAATACAGGCAGTGGTGGGATTCAAATAATTTAACAACCGGTTCTCTGCCCTAAGGACCAGCTGGGTATGCGCAGCTCGGTGGTCATGTGACCGTGTGGGCGTGGCCAACTCAACGTCGCTCACGTCGATGGGCGCTTCGCCTAACTGTTACAATGTAACAAGGGTTAACCAGAGAGGCAGTTTCAGTAAGCAGGGCGATAAAGATTAGGCTAGAAATACCACCAGAACGTTTCCTTCCTGCCTTCCTTACAGGATTAGCCCTGTAAAGTGGAAAAAAAATCAAAATAAGATTTCTTCCAACAACCCGTTCTCTGAACTGCTTAGAAAGTTAACAACCGGTTCTCCTGAATAGGTGCGAACTGGCTGAATCACAACGGGATTTCCAAGTTTCCAACCCCTTGCAAAAAAAAGAGGGCAAAGTAATTTTAAACAACTAAATCCGTTTTACGAATTGCTAGCCTGTCATCTGTATATTATATTAATAATAAAACAGGGTAAAACAACAACAGTAAAAATAGGATATAAAAGTAGCTAAGGTTATTAATAATAATAATAATAAAAGAAAGACAACATTTACATTCCAAAAAGCCTGTTAACAAACTTCTTGTTGTAATCCACCTGTAGAAAATTTACCGTGGTTTCAATCCTAGATCATCCTAAAAATTAACCCTAATTGGATCCTGGATCAAATATCCATGTCTGTTTCTTAATACCGTCTCTTTGTCAGCTGCTGATTAATTAAATGCAATAAATCCGGTCTCAACTTACGACCGCAATTGGGACTGGAACATCCGTTGCAAAGTAACGCAGTTGTTAATGAGTCATCACCTGGCTGTTCCTGATTTTACAACTGCGGTCGTTATGTGGATCCGCAATCACACGACCCTGGGTTGCTGCCCCCATCGTAAATACATGTTAGTTGCCAAGCACCAAAACTGCAACAGTCATAAGTCCGAGGACCGGCTGTAAATCACCGACTTCAGCGCTGCCGTGTGTTGGCTGCTAACCGAATGTTAATCAGTGAAGGGCCACCTGTGTTTGTAACACCTCCTAATTTAAATGAGTGTCAAATTTCTGAATTTATACACTGGCATGCAGGGCAAAGCGGCAACAGCAGATGGCAGCACGTGGCTGATCTCGGGAAGTAAGGTCAGTCCCTGGATGGGAGACTATCAGGAAATGTTGGGGTTGGACTAGGAAGTTGAAAGAAATATCCCCAAAGAAGGTAACAATCAACTACTTCCATATCGTGGCCAGAAAACAATATGGAGGAGCGGACACCATCTACCCAACATTGGCTGATCTTCAGCTAACCTGGGATGGGCCTGGTTAGTCCTTGGATGAGTATCTACTAGGAAACCGAAGAGTTGTGAGCTGGATGGACAAGCTGAAAACACATCCAGAAAGAAGACAATGGTAAACTGTTTATTGTTGCCATGTCAATGAAGCCACCAAGAGTTGAGTTAGGTCAAGGGAGACTTGACTGAGCCAACCTTAAACCCTCAAAGAGCCACAAAGGTCCTAACTGGAACCCCCCCTTTTAATTCTGGAGCCGACCGGAAGTCTGGTTCCGCCTCCTAGCACGGCATCCTTTTTCCTCTACCAGTCTTAACCGAAAGCCCTATCAAGCGTGGAGCTGACCGGAAAACCCGCCCCTTGCCATAGAGTCTCTTCTTGGCACGCCATGCTTCCTCCCCGCCAACAGGAAGCTCCTCTCAAAATTGTGATGCCGACCAGCGACAGGGAGCCGCAGCACAGGAATGAAAGAGCCGCATCCGGCTCCAGAGCCGCGGGTTGCTGATCCCTGGACTAGGGGAAGATTCCCTGTGGTGCTCCAGATGTTATTCAAGAACTATTCCCCACATCTGGCTTGTCTAATGGGAATGGTCCAGCGCCACATACACACAGAGTCAACTATTGCTTCTTCTGGTAGATAACAATCCTGAACTACGTTCCCCTTGGTTGTGCTACCAGAAGCAAGCCACATGAATCCTTCTTCTTCTTAATTAAGAAGGACAAGAGTCTTATGACGTTAGAGCTCTGGATGGTGATTGGTTGGCTGATCAGAACCATTCGAGAGGTCTATCAGTGGACTACGTGGTCGAATAGTCAAACAGGTTAGCAGAAACAGGTCAAGAGAGTCCAAGAAAAAGACCTCCAATGATGAGGGAATGTCCAGAAGACATCTGGTAACATGATACATTCGGTGAAGAAAAGAACATAGACATAGAATCATAGAGCTGGAAGGGACTTCAGGAGATCTTCTAGACCAACCGCCTGCTGAAGACAGGAGCCTTACACCATCTCAGTCAAATGGTTGTCAAGTCTATTCTTGAAGACCTCCAGTGATGGAGCACCCAGAACTCTAGGAAGCAAGCTACTCTGTTCATGAATTGATCCCGTTGATTAATTGTTCTCACTATCAAAAAATTTCTCCTAACTTCTAGGTTGGAGCTTAATCTAGAGCTATGGCTTCTTGTCCTGCCCTCAGGAGCTTTGGAGAACAAGTCAATCCCTTCTTCTCTATCGTAGTCCCTCAAGAACTGGAAGATAATGATCATATTCCTCCTAGTCTTCTTCTTCGATAGGCTAGATATGCGTACCTCAACCGTTTCATCCTAATCTTTAAGGGGAAGTGACCACCCAGGAGCTACCAAATTCTCCATCCAATGAGCCTCTGTTGTAGACTTTGGGGGAAGGGACCGAGCTCTCAATCCAACCTACTCAACCCTTCCGCGTCATGACTCACCTCTGCTGAATGCGTGGGTCCGTCTGAACCAGAGGTAAAATGGCTTCCAGAACTTTGCTGGCTGATCCTGGCAACATCTCCAACACTTTGTTATCAATGGCCATTTTGTCCACGATGGTCTTAAAGTAACGCAGGGCGCTCACGACATCCTTCTCTTTCTCCTCCAGCCAACTCAAGTTCTGAGACCGAAAGAGCATTTTTTACAAAGGTTCCAATTCAAACGGCATGAACATTTAAAGGCGTGCAAACTATTTTCCATCCATTCATTCTGTTTATCCATCCATCGATCCATCGATCCATCCGCCTACCCATTCGTTCTGTCTGTCTGTTCATCCATCCATTCATTCTGCCTGTCAATCCATCTATCCATTCCATTGATCTATCTACCCATTCATTTTCTATATCTATTCAAAGAATAGAATAGAATTCTTTATTGGCCAAGTGTGATTGGACATACAAGGAGTTTGTCTCTGGTGCATAAACTCTCTTCATCTATCCATCCATCCTTTATATCTTTCTGTCAATTTATCTGTCCATTCCAGCCAGCCAGCAATTAATTCTACTTATCTGTCCGTCCATCCATCCATCTATCCATCCACCCACCCATCCATCCACCTGTCCGTCCGTCCGTCCGTCCGTCCATCCGTCCGTCCATCCACCCGTCCATCCACCCACCCACCCACCCATCCATCCACCCATCCATCCGTCCGTCCATCCATCCCTCCATCCATCTGTCCATCCACTTATCCATCCACCCATCTCTCTGTCCACTCACTCACCCACCTGCCCATCCATCTATCTCTCTGTCCATCCACCTATCCACCTATCCACCCACCCATCCATCGCTCTGTCCATCCATGCATGCATCCATGCATCCATCCATCCAGCCATCCAGCCAGCCATCCAGCCACCCTCCCTCCCATTCATTCTATCTATTCATTTGAAAGTCAAATCGTTCTAAATTCAAAATGTCCAATTCTGAACCCACAAAAACAGTTCCTGTCATGTTTTGAGATACCTGAACCCCAGCAGCTTTGGGCTCACCATTCCCAAATGATCAATATACCATTTCGGAAGTAAAACCACTTCCGGAAACACATTCTGGACAGAGAGGACCACTGAACAGCCCACGGGGAGGGGTACGACCACACCTATCACAACACAATCCTCTCAGCAGATCCAAGAAGGTTCCACGCCCATTGACACTATTCAGGTGACCTGAGGGCACAGATAAACCTCCAAGTGGCCTCAACGATTCTCAGAGAGAGCGCTAATGACCAGAGGAGCGCAAAGTATATAAATCCTTCCACCCCCCTCCATCATTCAGTCAGAACTGGAAGAAGCTTCTCGGATGAGAAGCGAAACGTCTTCAAGGAAAAACGAAGTCCAGCGGCCTTTTGAAAAAGCCCCTTTGGGACAACCATGACCTGGATGACTGAGAATCTCCACAGCAGACTTGTAGAAACAGTTTTGCAAAGAAAACAGACCCTTTCCAATGAAAAGAGATTCCAACGTTTAAACGATTTGCATCCCGCTAGTGCCGTGTTGGCGGACCTATGGAACGTGTGCCAGAAGCGGCATGCGGAACCATCCCGTGAGGAATGCACGGCCTCGCTGGCTCCTCTTCCGTGTTCCTGTGCACACGCGCGTGCCGGTCAGCTGGCCGTCGCGTGTGTGGGAGCGGCAAAACCCAAAAGAGCAGTGTTTCATTGCTCATGCGCAGGCTGGCACCCAAACATCTGGGTTTACGTTGCACGCATGCACGATGGCCAGCTGTTCGTCAGGTGCGCATCCATGCTGGAAACCGGAAGTTCAAGTACCGGCTTCCACATGCACGATGGACCGTTACTCTTCCGGGTATCGGCGCTCCTGCGCGTGTGAAGGCCAGCAGGGCCGCGCATACCTCGCGGGATGGTTTCGTGTATGTAAAAGGTTAGCCATCACTGCGCTAGTGTGTTTTCACTGAAGGCACACAACTCCCAGTTCATTTTCCCAGTAGATCACTGGCTTGCAATGTAACTGCACCCTCCTTTACAATCCCCACGGGTGAAGGAAGAGGTCACGATATTCTAATGGAAATAATAATACACAACTGACTGCACGAATCTGGTGCCTTTTGTTCAAGAGGTACCAATCTTGGCTGGGAGAGAGTAGTAGTAGTTGCGTGTCCTAGAACAACCCCGGTCGAGGCAGGATGGACGGAGGGAGGAAACGGCAAAGAATGATCTGGCTTCTTGCCCCCCGTGTTCAACAAAGAGACAGGTGTCAGAGAAAGGCTGACAAAAGAATTTCCTCTCCGGACAGCCTTGTGAGGTAGACCGGGCAGGAAACAGAACCAGATTTGCTAATTCTACTTTATTTTCAGGTTACGCGAACAGAACTTTCCAAGTTTGAAAGCATAATTTCTCCCCCTCCCTGTCCTTTCTACAGCCCCAAATCCTGAGAAGCAGAAGTGGTATTCAGCCGGTTCGGGCAAATTGGTAGCAGAGATTGCCCCGGCGCTACGCTATTTAGGAACGTTTTTGACGCCGGGAGGATGCACGGAAGCCACGCGTGTAAGCAAAGCAAAAGAAGGTTGTTTATTAAGCATTTTTGGGCCTTTCCTCCCGGGCTAACGACGCGACACTCGGCCTTTTGTTAACCATCTTAATAGCATCTCCTCCCACTGATTCAAGAGACAAATCAAGGTTGTTAAAACGGATTAGGCTTCCAACTCCTCGGAGACCTTTAAAAAAAAAAAACAGCTTGCTTTGTCAATAAAAATCAGCCGGCAAATAGCCATCTTCTCCAGCAGGGCTCCTATTGGTTGGGTCCCCCAGAATATGGGGAGGGCTAACAGGACCCTCTCAAATGAGAACTTCCGCTGATTTATGTCTGAATTTAATTAAAGTAAAATGCACCGAGCGCCGTTGCTGTCGTGACTTCCCTCCTCCGCTCGCATTAAATCATTCGATCCCCTTGAAAATGGCCGCGGCGTTCGGATCGGCTTTATTCAACGAGAAAGCAAGCGGATACGGAAGCAATTCCAACTTCTCTTCCGGCACACGTTCCATGGGTTCGCCAACACGGCACTAGCGGGATACAAATCGTTTAAATGTTGGAATCTCTTTTCATTGAAAAGGGTCTGTTTTATTTGCAAAACTATTTCTACAAATCTGCTGTGGAGATTCTGTCATCCAGGTCATGGTTGTCCCAAAGGTGCTTTTTCAAAAGGCCGCTGGACTTTGTTTTTCCCTGAAGACCATTCAGTCAGAACCGAAGAAGCTTCTCGCATGAGAAGTGAAATGTCTTAAAAAAAAAAAACAAAGACGGCAAGGAATATAAATCCTTCCATCTTCCACCGTTCAGTCAGAACCGAAGAAGCTTCTCGCATGAGGAGCGAAACATTTAACGTTCGCTTAACGACTGCGGTGTCTGCTTAACAACCACCGTGTTTGCTTAATGACAGCGGCGGTCACTGAACGACTGCTGCAAAAGAAGATCACAAAACATCAGGCGTGGTCACGTGTGTTGCTTGAAACCCTGACGACGTGATGATCTGTTTAATGACAGCCACGCCTTACAAACGTATTCCCAGGCTCAATAATACGTCGTTAAGTGGAGGATTACTGTACTTACCGGGTACCCCTCAACTCACTCATTCAGGAAGGCCACCAGCTTACCTTGTTCACGACCTTTTCGGGGGATTTCACCACTAGGTCAGGCTGCTTTCCTTTCTTCGATGGCGTCCTTTTTATTTTGGGCGAGTGGAACTTGTCCTTTAGCTTCATGGTGAACGAAGAGAGATGAGAACGCTGAGAATCTAGCCAAAAAAGAAAAGAAAAAGGAGAACAAAATCACGGTAAATAAATTGCAGCCGGACAAACCATGATGAACCGAATGCACGAATAGGCCAGGATGTGCCTGATATCTGTCTTAGCCACTGAGCCACCGAGTCAGGTTTTCCTGCTTGAGCAGGGGGTTGGACTAGAAGACCTCCCAAGGCCCCTTCCAAGTCTGCTGTTCTGTTATTATTCTGTATTCAATCTTTGCACATCCCCCCGGCAAGAATAGCAAGAATGTTCCCGGGAGCTTCTCCGGCATGCTGGAAGTGTGGGAATGGTAGTGGGATGTACAACCACCAATGGTGGACGTGCCCCAAAGCAGGCAAATATTGGTCCAAAGTTCGGAACTGGATAGTGGAAATTACAGGATATAACTTAGACCTGAAACCAGAGGTTTTTTTTTAATTAGGAATGAAACCAGAACAAAATAACAAAGGAAAAATGGTACTTGATCCTCCACATCACTACTGCAGCTAGGATAATATACGCGCAAGAATGGAAAAAGGAATTAATACCCACAGAAAATAAATCGATTTGGAAAATTACAGAATGCCCAGAGGCAGACCGGTTAACAAAATTACTTAGGAACCAAAAAGATACTGATTATTACAAATGTTGGAATTCGTGGTATAATTGGGTGAAAGGAAAGAAGAGGGAAATGAAATGGATTGTATTAGTGGTATAGGCGCAGATTTGTGTAGGTTAATTGCAATAACCTTGTATGTATATATGTAAAGTATTGTATTTTTTAAAATGAAAAGAAACTTTGATTTAAAAAAAATATTTGCTTTTCCCACAATGCTCAATTTAGCACACTGAAAAGGAGCAAAAACCCCAAGGATGGATGGATGGATGGATGGATGGATGGATGGATGGATAGATAGATAGATAGATGGATGGATGAGATGTACTGGATGAATGGATGGATAGATAGATAGATGAGACAGATAGAATGGATAGATAGAACGGATAGATAGATAGATAGATAGATAGATAGATAGATAGACAGACAGACAGATAGCTAGATAGATGAGATGTACTGGATGAATGGATGGATGGATAGATGAGATAGAATGGATGGATAGATAGATAGATAGATATAGAAGATAGATAGATAGAATGGATAGATAGAATGGATAGATATAGAAGATAGATAGATAGATGAGATGGACTGGATGAATGGATAGATAGATG
>WNWU01000070.1:2797287-2809508 GCA_012654045.1 Ptyas mucosa
CCAGAGAAGGCAACTATGGTCTCCATTGATCATCAAGTGACCCAGAGAAGGCAACCATGGTCTCCATTGATCATCAAGTGACCCAGAGAAGGCAACTATGGTCTCCATTGACCATCAAGTGACCCAGAGAAGTCAACTATGGTCTCCACTGACCATCAAGTGACCCAGAGAAGGCAACCATGGGCTACCTTGACCATTGAGTGACACAGAGAAGGCAACCATGGGTTACCTTGACCATTGAGTAACCCAGAGAAGGTAACTACAGATCGGCGCGCATGCGTGTGCTGGAAACCCGAAGACCAGCTGGCTGACATGCATGTACGCTCGTTCCAGTTTGGGCACTCAGTGCCCAAACGGTTCACCATCACTGGTCTAGCCTATCGAAGAGAAGGATTGGGGTTGGTGGGAGGCATGATAACTGTCTTCCAGTACTTGATGGGCTGTCACTGAGAAGAGGGGGATTGACTTGTTCTCTAAAAGACCGGAGGGCAAGACAAGAAGCAATGGGTGGAAGCTTGTTAAAGAAAGATCCAACCTAGAAACGAGGAGATTTTTTTTGACAGTGAGAACAATTAATCCAGTGGAACGATTTGCGTTCTGGAGTCGTGAGTACTCCATCACTGGAAGTTTTCAAAAAATAAACTGGACAATGATTTGACTAGAATAGTATAAGGCCCCCTGCCTTGAACAGGGTTGGGCTAGAAGACTTCTGAGATCCCTTCCAACCCTGTGATCTCTTGAACTGAATTAAGTAAGTAAGTAAGTAGGGAGGGAGGGAGGGAGGGAGGGAGGGAGGAAAGGAAGGAAGGAAGGAAGGAAGGAAGGAAGGAAGTTCAAAGATACAGAAAAGAAGTCAAACCAAGAAACCAGGAATGCTTTGCCTGGAGATATGAAGATGGACCGGAGAGGTCATCAACATCTGAAGGGCCATCACCATCTCGGAGTCAAACCAGGTTGACGGAAAACATCAGATTTTAAATCAGCACGCAACCCAAGCGTGTCCCCTGGGGAAGTCTGACTGAGGAACAAAGGTAAACCACAGAAGGTGACGCAGGTACTTAAAGAATGAAGTGCCCGCAGGGGGTTGAAGGGCAAGCACCAGCTTGGAGAGACACACCTTCCTGAAAACTAGAAAAGGAACGCCTGGAGCTGAATCTTGTTTAGAATCTGGGCAGGGCTAGCCTGGTGAAGGGAAGGACCAGGGGAGACATGATAGCAGCCTTCCGGTATTCGAGGGGCTGCCACCAAGAAGAGGGGGGTCAAATTATTCTCCAAAGAACCAGAAGCCAAGGGAAGAAGTAACGGATGGAAACTAATCAAGGAGAGAGATTCAACCTAGAAATAAGGAGAAATTTTCTGAGCAGGAGAACAATCAACCAGTGGAACAGAAGTTGCCTTCAGAAGTTGTGGGAGCTTCATCATTGGAAGCTCTCAAGAAACTGGATTGCCATCTGTCAGAAATGGTGTAGGGTGTCCTGCTTGGGTGGGGAGGGTTGGACTCAGAGACCTAGAGGTTAGGGGACTGGAGGCTAAAACATACAATGAAGGGTTGCAGGAACCGGGTATGGCCAGTCTAGTGAAGAGAAGGTCCAAGGGAGACAGGATAGCCGTCTTCCAATATTTGAGGGGCTGCCACAGAGAGGAGGAAGGAGGTCAAGCTCTTTTCCAAAGCACCCAAAGGCCAGACAAGGAATAATGGATGGAAACTGATCAAGGAGAGAGATTCAACCTAGAAAGAAGGAGAAATTTTCTGAGCGGGAGAACAACCACAGAAGTTGCCTTCAGAAGTTGTGGGAGCTTCATCCCTGGAAGCTTCCAAGAAGAGACTGGATTGCCACCTGTCAGAAATGGTGTAGGGCGGAGTGTGCGTGGACCAGAAGACCTACAAGGTCCCTTCCAACTTTGGTTGTTCTGTAAGAATCGGTCTGCATCCACCCGAGATGGAGGTAAAGGAAGAGAAGGAAGGAAGGAAGAGAAGAGAAGAGAAGATCTGCGCCATGGAGCTTTTTGAAGTTGGATCACATCCTCCGCTTCGGAGGACTCTTCCTCGTCTTGGGAAACAAAGCCTCGGTGTCACGATCTGGGATTTCTATAATGAAGCCCCCTGTTGCCAGGGGCTGTTTACCTGTCGCCGAGGCAACGGGGGTGATGTCATCGGTCCCTTTCAGTGGAAAAACACACACATGGTGGGGGAGGGGGTGGGGGTGGGGGAAGAGTGGCTCTGGAGAAGAGCGATCTGCATCCTATGCCCAAGTGCTCCAGGAGAATCTCCAGGGAGGTCCTGATTATTGGCTCGGTTTAAGGAAGCACCGGCCTTACTCCAAAGTGGGCGGCCGCTTCGGCGTGATCTCCGCCAGCAAATGGAGGCCGGAGGGGCGAAACCTGGGACGGCTGGGTTTCCCCACCTCCTGCAGAACTCGAGAACAAACCGGCTGAGCCAAACAAAAAAACACTCGGCGTGGTTTAATAACCTCTGGAAGGCAAAAACATCAGGGGATGGAGAAGGTGGGGATGGAGGAGGAGGAGGAGGAGAAGGCAGCTGGGCAAAGCGGCCACCGCATCATACGGGGCTCTCCTGATTTCGAAATGGAATCGGGTTTCAGCTTCATCCCGTTTTCGCTTGAGGGTTTCTGTTTTTACGGGGTCGTCCTCAGCTTACGACCGTTTTGCTTGGCGGCCATTTGAGACAGTTTGACCTACAATGGATCGTCTCAATTAAGACAGTTGCAGCATCGCCGTGGTCATCTGAACAAAATTTGGGTCCTTTCTCATCATCAAACCTATGTAATTTAATTGCATTTTTTCCTGTAGCTGTCCTTCCCTTCTTTCCTTTCTTCCCTTCCCTTCCTTCCTTCCCCTTCCTTCCTTCCCTTATTTCCTTTCTTTCCTTCCTTCCTTCTTTCCTTTCCTCCTTCCTTCCTTCCTTTCCTTCTTTCCTTTCCTTCCTTCCTTCCTTTTATCCTTTCCTTCCTTCCTTCCCTTCCTTCCTTCCTGTTGCACATGTGCCATGGGTTCGCCATCACAGCTCTGGGATTTGAAGCTCCTCTTCTAGAGCACCCTGCCCAGGTAGGGATGAGGTAGATCACTGCCCAGACACCAGCCAGGTCCTATTTTTATGACTCTCCAAGTCAGATAAAATGCACATATGGAATTTGGACCATTGAAAACGTACTGCCGGGGTGTAACCACAGGAAGGTTACAGGGAAGGAACACTTCCTTCATATCCGGCTTGTAAGTTCTCCCAAGAGACGTCTGGACAAGTTCCTACGGGGAAACAGGATGCTGGAATTGATGGGAGGTTGTGGATCCCAGAACGGGCTTCTCCTGCAATTCAGCGACAAATATGCAAACAAGCAACAAAATCTCACAGGAATCAAGAATTCTTGAACAAAAGGATTTGGTCACCGGATCTTAGCACCTTCCTTTCCGCAATACTGTACGATTGAGCCCAAGATGCCTGGCCGTGATGAGGGTTTGTTGACACTTCTGTTAGGCCAGCCATGGTTAAGACCGAGTTTAGCCCACAGTAGGAATGCAATTTATGATTTACTGTCTCTTTTCATCTGAGTGTGGTTAAACATTAAATCACTCCTGATGGAACACAACTTAACTCACCATCTAAGGAGGTTGTCTCTGCTTTGGAGTGGATCCTTCCCATATTTGGGTGGCATGCTTAGAACTGGTAAGTTATTTGGAAATACTGGGAGGAGGAGGAGGAGGAGAAGAAGGAGGAGGAGGAGAAGGAGAAGGAGGAGGAGGAAGTTAGCAACACTTCTGTAGCCTGTAAGAAGACTTTTTTGGTCTCCCAAGAATGATGTCTCCTGTCAATGTGAGTCACTCAAATAAGAAAACCAAGAGAAGTCTTCCCCATTAATATACCACTGACAATAAGCATGCTTCGGGTGAAGGAGCGAAGAAGAGAAGAACCCAAGAAGATACAATAGCTGTCTTCCACCATCTAAAAGATTGTCACGGAGAAGACAGGGCGGACTTGTTCAACGTCACTGCAGAAGACAGAAGAAAAGAAAGGAGGAGCTTCAATTACAAGGAGGCCCATTTTGGTGGGACATCTGGAGAAGCTTCTTAATGATAAGAGCTGTTCATCCGTGGAAGAGGGTGGACTCTCCTTTTTGATAGAGGCACTTCAAATGAAGCTGAGCCAATGATACGGGAGATGGACTAGATCCGTGATGGCGAACCTGAGGCACGCGGGCCAGAAGTGGCATGTAAAGCCATCTCTGTGGGCACGTGTGCCGTCGCCAGCTGCCCTTCTAATTTCCGGCTGGTCTTCACGGGTGCTGGAGCGCCAGAAAATGACTTGAAAAATGGCCTGTTTTGGGTCATTTTTGAGGCTATTTTCAGGCCTTTTTGGATGCTGTTTTCAGGCTGTTTTTCAGGAAAAAGGCTGCCCAGGAACCAAAAATTTATTTCAAACCAAATGCAAAAACGGACACCACAACGAGAATCAGGGTGGAATTCCATGTTTAAAAATGTTGTCGCTTCCAGTTTTTAAAAATCGAGACTTTTTGGTGCCCGGGGAAGAAAACGCCTGACTCCGCGGTCAGGAGAAAGGCAGCCGAGGAAGCTAATTTTTTTTTTGAAACCAAATGAATGAATTTGAATTTATTGATTGATTAGCCCTCGCCATATCAAGTACAGAGTTCCAGAAACAAATCATTACAAAAGTTTGGTAAAACAAATTAAAAACCAAATGCAACGACGAGAATCAGGGTGGAATTCCGTGTTTAAAAATGGTGTCGCTTCCAGTTTTTAAAAATCGAGCCTTTTTGGGAAGAAAACGCCTGACTCCGCGGTCAGGAAAAAGGCTGCCAAGGAAGCCAAATTCTTTTTTGAAACGCACAATTGCCCCATCTGCGCATGCGTGTGGTTTTCGCACACGCGATGCATGCACACAAACACCATCTGTTTGCATGCATGTGCTACGCACCAGTACTCTCGCACACATGCGCACACGCGCAGGAGAGCTCCGAAGACCAGCTGGGGTCCCCTGAATTGCACGCATGTGCACCAGAGGCCCAAACACAAGCTGGGGGGCACGCGGGCATGCTCAGCTGCAGGTGAGTTGGGCGACATCTCGCGTTCCCGGAAAAATGGTTCTGCGTGCCACTTCCGGCATGTGTGCCGTAGGTTCCCCATCACAGTTCTAGAGTCTCCACATCTTTTTTTTTTTTACATCGTGGCGACCAAAACTGGATGCCGTATTCCAAGTGTGGCCTTACTAAGAGCGTCGGAGAGAAGGTGGTGGAACTCACCATCGTACTTCCCCAATGTCTTCAGAGAAGACTTCTGGAGAAGTCTATGCCTTAGGAAATAAAGAGGCCTGTTGCCTAGTGTGGTGGTGGTGGGTGGTTTTTTTAAAATATTTTTTTAATGAAAATAAGAGATTTCAGAGGAAGGAATGACACCAGAAACAGAAGGTCAGCATTGAGGTTGATTCTTCCAAAAGATGCGGTCATCGCGATGTGTTCCGCCACAAATCAAGAGCCCCAAATAGCTCTTGATGGAGCCTCATAAACCCAACCGTGTCTCAAGGACCTTGTTCTAAACATCTGCCAGGAGGGATGAATCTGCACCACACGCACACGGAGTTCCAGATAAGACGAGTTTGCCGCTCGTGCCGCTACGCAAGTCAACTTATGATCGGCACTAGATCGGTGCTAGATAAAGAGTTCGTAGATCGGGCTTGCATCACTTATGGGAACGTCGTGATTCTAGAGTGATTTCTCTCCTCACACTCCCCAAGCCCTTCCCTTACAACATCATCGCAAGGTTTCAATGAAATGGACTCACCACAGGATGGTGCAATGGATAGGCTTTAATCCTCTCCCACATCACAAAATAACAATCGGAAGGAGGTCTTCTAGAATTTAGAATAACAGAGTCGGAAGGGACCTCGGAGGTCTTCTAGTCCAACCTCCTGCTTAGGCAGGAAACCCTACACCACTTCAGACAAATGATTTTCCAATCTCTTCTTAAAAACTTCCAGTGTTGGAGCGTTTACAACTTCTGGTGGCAAGCTGTTCCACTGGTTAATTGTTCTCCGTGTCAGGAAATTTCTCCTTAGTTCTAGGTTGGATCTCTCTTTGATAATTTGGGTAACTTCTTGTCCTGTCACCCCCTAATTCATTAATCCTAAAGACCCTTGCTACTCAAGAATTTAATCTCCTTTCTTGTTTCTCCTGCTTGGCTCTTGACTTCTGCTTTTTCGCCTCTGAGATAGAAGGTGACACTCAGGAAGCCAAGGCCTATGTCACTCCAGCCCTCAAGAGGAACCACTTTCTTTAGGGACTTGATAGTCATAACATGGGTTTAGAGAAGACAAGGAACAGCATCGTGTCCAGAAGTCCACAAGCCTTTAAAGTTGCCAACTTTGGAGACGCCCTGCTCTAGACAGATTGAGGGATGAACGGGAGTGCCGCAAAGATCGTGTGAAAACCAATCCTAAGTCACCTTTTTGGAGGCCCTTGTAACTTTGAACCGTCACTAAACAAAAGGTTGTAAGTCGAGGATTCCCTTTTTAAAGACCCTGTAATCTCTTAATTCGGGATAGAGTCGGGGCGACTGGATGGAGCTGAGCATTTGCCAGCGGGATGCCCTTCCTGACGCCTATTCAGAGTTCACAGCAGATTTTTTTTTTTTCTTTGAGCCCTAGGATTGAACTCTCAACCTTCCGAGTGGGAAAGGAGTGTCTTCACCAGTAGGCCATCACGCCCCTCGTTGTAAATCGAGGACTACCTGTATATAATTCCTAGAGTCCATCCCCTTGCTTACCACCGGGGTAGACTGCTCCGAACCCCCCGGAAAAATGATCTAAGGTAACATTCTTTCGCCAAATAAAATTCCTGCCAGCTGCTCGAAGAAAGTTGTGAAAGGCTCACGTTTCAGACAGACCTGCAGTGGCTGAACAAAACTTTCCCTACTGCACTTAAAACTTTTTAAAAAAAATTGTAATCCATTAAAGGCAACCAGGGAACTTCCTCGCTAAAACTCCAAAGATCTGGGTTTTTGTTTTCTTTTTTTTTTTTTAAAGGGATAGCTTATCCTTAAGAAATTCTTCGCCTCGAATTCACAAAACAATCCAAAAAGCGACAGCTGTTGCATGTTCATTGCCAACCAGTCAAGGCTGGGGCCACTTCCGTTTGATGCTAAAGATTTTCTCTCTCTTTCTCTCTCTCTTCGCTTCCATTCAGCTCTCCAACTCACAGAAACCAGCTGTTTGGGCCAAAATCCGAAAGAGCTTCCAACTTCTTAAAAATAACACAATGCAAAGTTGTGGTTTGGGGAGGCGACACCCGCCCCTTCAAACAATCCCCCCCACCCCATCCCCACAGCCAGTTTAGAGTTCTCCCACTGGTCCTCCCTTTGAAAACCTGCCACGCCCAGGCTACATCTGGGGATCTCAATAAACAGCCAAGGAAGAAGAAAGGAAAGGAAATGTTTTCTGGAAAGATTTCCCAGGCTGAGAAGACATCCTGAAATCACTCCAAGCCGGCTTCGTATTTTTCCAGAGAAGAAGAAAAAGCGACATCCTCGCCTTAACAGTCAGGAGAAATTTCCTGCTGTTAATCAGTGGAAACGACTGTGGGTGCTCCATCATCACCGGAAGTTTTCAAGAGGAAGCTAGACAGTCCCTTGTCCAGAATGGGATCGGGCAATGACAGTTAACCTTTGCGGCGCTGAGCGCCCAAAGAGCACAAGCACGCGTGCCAATGCACACACGCGTGCCAGAACTGCCAAAACGCAATGCGAGCGTACCCCCACCGTGCATGTACACCGCCCCCCCCTGCTCTGTTTTGGCTTCCGGGTTGGTGCAGGAGGCTTTCCAGGCCCAAAATGGGGCATTTGACCTGGAAGCCAAAATGGGGCACGGGGAGACTGTGTGAGCCCCTCCCCCCCGCCGGTGCCCCATTTTGGGCCTGGAAGGCCTCCTGCACCAACCTGCACCCTTCCCATTCATGCGTGTCCCCCCCCCCAACGCATGCGCGGCAGAGACCCGAAGACCAGCTGGACGGCGGGAGGTGCGTGGTGGAGCTGGGGTGATGCAACAGCTGGCGTGCCCCCAGAGAGGGCTCTGCGTGCCACCTCTGGCATAGGTTTGCCATCACGGGGAATAGGGTGTCCTACATGAGTAAGGGGTTGGATTAGAAGACCTCCAAAATACAGATAAATGACTCAAGACTCTCTCAAAAGGACGCCAATGACCAGCTGTCCTTCGATCCTTCCATTCTCCCACCATCCAGCCAGAGCTGGAGAAGCTTCTTGGACGAGAAGCGAAATGACTTCAAAAGAGAGTCCAGTTGCCTCCTGAAAAAAAGCACCTGGAGAACTGGAGAATCTCCATGGACAGTTGTGCAGATCTGTTCTCCTGCGGTCAGGGTGGAAAGCTATACAGCCCATAATAGCCCCCAATGTCAACAACGAGGTGGAAACAAGTAGATATGCAGAGAACAAGCAGCCCTTTACAGGGACAAGATCTCACCGTCCATCTCCAGCCTTCTGGAGTTAGCAGCACAAACACGACTGGATTCCCACAACGGGAGTTGAGTCAACTGGCATCAAAAGGGAGTTTCTAGAAAGTCTGCCTCATAGGTCAGCAGGGAACGGACCCTCCCAACTCATGGAACCACAAGTGGGGGAATGTGACACAAAAATATCCTTGAGGTGGAGAAGTTAGCCGAGCCTTGTCTCACTCTTGGCAACACAAAGTTTAAAAAAAAAAAAAACCACAAAAAGGGTGTGTGTATATATGACGAGGTCCCACTCGTCATCTTCAGGCTGGTGTCTTCGGCACGAAGCCAAATATATATATATATTGGCTGAGCCAATCACCAGGAGATGGGGAGTTCTAGTCCCGCCTTAAGCACGAAAGCCAGCTGGGTGACTTTGAGCCAATCACCAGGAGATCGGGAGTTCTAGTCCTGCCTTGGCATGAAAGCTAGCTAAGGTGACTTTGGGCCAATCACCAGGAGATGGGGAGTTCTAGTCCCGCCTTAGACACGAAAGCCAGCTGGGTGACTTTGAGCCAATCACCAGGAGATGGGGAGTTCTAGTCCCACCTTAAGCACAAAAGCCAGCTGGGTGACTTTGAGCCAATCACCAGGAGATGGGGAGTTCTAGTCCCGCCTTAAGCACAAAAGCCAGCTGGGTGACTTTGAGCCAATTACCAGGAGATGGGGAGTTCTAGTCCTGCCTTAAGCACGAAAGCCAGCTGGGTGACTTTGAGCCAATCACCAGGAGATCGGGAGTTCTAGTCCTGCCTTAAGCACGAAAGCCAGCAGGGTGACTTTGAGCCAATCACCGGGAGATGGTGAGTTCTAGTCCTGCCTTGGCATGAAAGCTAGCTAAGGTGATTTTGGGCCGATCCCTAGGAGATGGTGAGTTCTAGTCTCACCTTGGCATTAATGCCCTGTTTGCCCTCAGCTTGGGAATTTGGTGTGTCGTTCATTCACAGAGGAAAATCTCTCTTCGACTTATTCATTTGGCTCCTATCACCTCTACGCCCCGCGATGCAGGAAACGTTCTACTGATATTCCCACCCTCCGTTGCTAAAAACACGTCTATTTTTAGGTGTATAATGGTTAAACCCTACTGAGCTTTTCAAGAGTCTTTCTCTTGATTATCTTCATAAAAGCTCCATTAACGTTAGCTATTGTCTCTGCTCCTTTCGCTTTTGGAGAAGGCATCGAAGGAAGTCCTCGACTTATGGCCACAAATGGAGCCCCAGATTCCTGTGGCATGGTTTTTAAGTAACTTTCCCCCCTTGGCTTTGATCATTAGACGAGTGACTTTCTCCGAGGAACTGCGACTGTCATAAATACGAGTCAGGTGCCGAGCGTCTGAATTTTGATTCCGTGATCATGGGGATGCTGCAAGAGTCGTCAGTGTGAAAAATGGGGGTTTTTTTCCAGTGTTGTCGTAACTTTGAACCGTCACTAAGTGAAGTGCTGTAACTTCAAGGACTGCCTGTCATATGTTCTTGAGACAGCCACTGAGCAAATATCTATCCCTCCTTGTCCTCAAACAAGCCCATGTCGCTAAGCACCACCAAAGGAGTTACTAAATCAGCCCTAGAAGCTGGCATCGTTCCTGCCCACTGCAAGGACTCTGGTACCTAGATGAGCCCCATGGCAAGAGAGGGGCAAATAAATTTAACAAATAAAACGAATAAAGGAAGATTCACCCTAAAGCCACAGTTGCCATCATTGCCACCAAGAAAGTTTCTTTGACTTAAAAAACAAATACAATCATCAGGTTCGGCTGAAGAGACTAAATATTTTTATACATTTGCTGGAAGTATTTACTCTAATAAAAGTGCAAATGAGGACCAATTTAGTTCAATGTAGAAAGTGGGGACCGAGAGTTCTAGCCCCGCCTTAGGTACGAAAGCCAGCTGGGTGACTTTGGGTCAATCACCAGGAGACAGTGAGTTCTAGTTCCATTTTAGCAATGAAAACCAGCTGGGTGACTTTGGGCCAATCACCAGGAGACAGTGAGTTCTAGTTCCATGTTAGGCATGGAAGTCAACTGGGTGATTTTAGTCCCATCACCAGGAGACGGTGAGTTCTAGTCCCATTTTAGCAATGAAAACCAGCTGGGTGACTTTGGGCCAATCACCAGGAGACGGTGAATTCAGTCCCGCCTTAGGTACGAAAGTCGGCTGGATGTCTTTGGGCAAATCACCAGGAGACAGTGAGTTCTAGTTCCATGTTAGGCATGGAAGTCAACTGGGTGATTTTAGTCCCATCACCAGGAGACGGTGAGTTCTAGTCCCATTTTAGCAATGAAAACCAGCTGGGTGACTTTGGGCCAATCACCAGGAGACGGTGAATTCTAGTCCCGCCTTAGGTACGAAAGTCGGCTGGATGTCTTTGGGCAAATCACCAGGAGACAGTGAGTTCTAGTCCTGCCTTAGGCATGAAAGTCGGCTGGGTGACTTTGTACCAATCCCTCCCTCTCAGCCCATCCCACCTCGCAGGTTGGGATGTTGTGGGTAAAAAAAAAAGAGGCGGAAGGAGTCTTAAATATGTTCGCCTCTTTGAGTGGTTTCTAAACATAATAAAGGTGGGATATAGAATAAAGAAATGAATAAAACCTGACCATCATTTCTGTCCTAGCTCACTGTAATATTTCAGCTCACGTTTTTCTCTTCTCTCTCTCTCGTTTTTTGGGTTTTTGTTTTTTCGCAAAAGTACAGTTGCGTCGCAAAATTACAACAATCCAGGCAGACCCTAACCCACTCCACGATTCACTTCCCCCCTCCCTCCCACACACACACACACACACACACACACACACACACACACACAACTTGTGTTTCTTCTGGAAACAGAAGGGCGCAACTGAAACCGGAGTCCTACAACTTTACCTCCTCACATGAGCTTCTCCGATGACAAATCTTGTTAATTTTCCAAGCATCACTATTAACATCATTAACTGCTGATCCCTTAGTCATCTGTTTCCGTTCCTTACACTTTTTCTTACAAGCTTGCAAAATGTTTGCAAATACAGATATTCCCCCCCTTACGGCCATAACGGAGCCCCAGGCTTCTGTTGCTAAGCGAGACGTCAGCCAAGTCAACGCTGCCCTATTTTTATGGCCTTCCTTGCTGCAGTTGTTAAGCTACCCTGTTTCCCCCCAAAATAAGACCTCCCCTGATAATAAGCCCAATCAGGCTTTTGAGCGCATGGCAATAAAGCCAAGCGCTTATTTCAGGGTTCAAGAAAATATAAGACAGGGTCTTAGTTTCGGGGAAACACAGTATTTATTTATTTATTTATCTATCTATTTATCTATCTATCTATCTACCCTGTTTCCCCCAAAATAAGACAGCAACCTCGTCACAAATACAAACCAGCGGCCAAGCATCCGACTTTCGATCACGTTTTGCCGCAACGGTCACAAGTGTGAAAAGTGGTCATAAGTTCCTTTTCCCAGGGACGTTGCAACTTCGAGCGGTCGTTAAGTAAGCCGAGGGCTACTTGTATACACATACAAGCCAGTGGTGAAATCCGAATTTTTTTTTACTACTGGTTCTGTGGGCGTGGCTTGGTGGGAGTGGCAGGGGAAGGATATTGCAAAATCTCCATTCCCACCCCACTCCTGGGGGAAGGATACTTGCAAAATCCCCATTCCCTCCCCACTCCTGGGGGAAGGATACTGCGAAATCTCCATTCCCATCCCACTCCAGGGGAAAGATACT
>WNWU01000070.1:2826738-2836826 GCA_012654045.1 Ptyas mucosa
CTCTCTCTCTCTCTCTCTCTCTCATCTTTCTTTATTGCTTAATGCATTGTAAGCCACCCTGAGTCTCCGGAGAAGGGCGGCATATAAATATAAATAAATAAATAAATAAATAAAAATAAACTGTGGAGCACTTTATCCAGCTACTGAGAGGAAGAATCCTCTACTTTCTACTCAGCCCAACACACATTTTGGTCATTTTCAAGACTGGCTCTTCTGCCCTTAGAGATGATGTTGTTTTCTCCTCCTTTTGCGAATCTGCCCTCCGGACTTCAGCCGTGTCCAGGCAGGCTAAAGGAAGCTGGAAGGCCTGTCCAGCGTAGATTTCACCGCAGGAGGACCTTCCATTCACCGTGCCACGTTTTCATCTCACATTTCCCCTTTCTCCCTAGACAAAGGAGATGGGAGAACAAAACAGATTTGAAGGGGTGGTGGTGGGTTTTTTGTTTTTGTTTTTTTTCCTGTTGAACTTCAGGCTCTGAAAAATTCAACTGACTGCCCAAGGGATTCAATTGTCTTCTTGGAGAACCCCTACTGAGAAAACCCTGGGAGATCTTCCTCCAGGTTGGAGCGGAGGATGACTTCATTGAACCTCTCCGAAGGGCTTGCTGGAATTCATATTGTCCGTCAGAAAAATGGAATCTTACAGGAGGCTGCCCACTGACATTTAGAGACAATAAATCGTGCAGGGCATGCCACCGAGTAGACTCACGACCCCAAAAACTATTGTCGGAATAAAATTGATCATTTGTCTGACGTGGCTAGAATTTTTTTCCCCTGGCGTCTAGCGAACTGTAGGGTGGTTTCTAAGGCTGTTTGGGAAGCATTTCGTATTTGCAAATGCCAATAAAAGAGAATATTTGTAGCTCAGGCTCGAAACGAGGAGTTCTTGGTGCTCTCTGAGCTTGGCGGTTTTCTTGCAGATGTTTCATTACCCAAATTAAGTAACATCATCTGTGTTTCTTTCTAACAACTCTTCATAACTGTGAGACACAATGAAAAAGTGCACCAATGATGTTACCTAGTTTGGTAATGAAACATCTGTAAGAAAACAACCAAGCTCAGAGACCCCACAGTCCTCCTCCTCCTCTTCCTCTCCTCCATCATCTCCATCATTCCACATACCTCAATTCCTTCCAGCACTGATGATGTTATCTAGTTTGGTAATGAAACGTCTGCAAGAAAACAACCAAGCTCAGAGAACATCAAAGACCCCACGGTCCTCCTCCTCCTCCTCCATCATTCCACACACCTCACTCCCTTCCAGCACTGATGATGTTACCCAGTTTGGTAACGAAACATCTGCAAGGAAACCACTAAGCTCGGAGAGCACCAAGGGCTCCTCATCTTTGCAAATGAATTTCAAGACTGTAGGCACGTCAAAGATGAGATGATCTGCATATTAGGATAATCCATCACTCTATTCAGGTTTGTAGGAATCCAACCATTGGGCTGTGCAAGCCACAATTTGGGGTTGTGAAACCCCATTGTGGCTTAAGCAAACCATGGTAAGAACAAGCCAGAACTGTGGGAAAGGAAAGCTGAGGCAGTGATGTAATGTTCCTTTAAATGTTGAGCTCAAGGATTTTTGGGGGAGCGGAGGACAAGATAATATATCTAGGAGGATGTTGCTATTTTTTTCCTTTCTCCCTTATAATTGTATTTTCCTTTTTGTGTCTTTAGAACATTAGTTCAAAAGCAAAGAGCTGAAAGAAAGAGGGGCTCTTCAAACAAATAATACATAAACAAAATAACCTGGGGGGGGGATGAAAAAGCCTAAATATTTGGGCAGAAGGCAAGAGTGTTCAACTATAAATACTTGGAAGTAATGAAAAAATAAAATCAATGTTTCCAAAAATAGCTGGCTGGTTGAATGCTGTTTATCGAAGGGCGTTTTGACCTCTGGAGGATTGGGAGCTGTGCATCCCGGACGGATGTCAGCTAAATGGTTCGTCCATTTTCACCTCCGGTTGCAAATTTGTTTGGCAGTGCATAAGGGATGGCGGGGAAGTGTGGAAAAGTCCGAGCGAATGCAAACACGCACGTTTCAGCGGTCCGAGAGAGATGAAAAGGTCAATGCTTTGGATGGACGTTGAGAGGTTCCACTGATTTTTGCGAATGTTACCATTCCCTAACGACGGGGATGGTAGGAGCCTTGGTGGTGCAGCGGACTAAAGTGCTGTTAAGTAGCACTTAGCTGCCAGCTGCCTGCAATTACTGTGAGTTCAAATCTCACCAGGCTCAAGGTTGACTCAGCCTTCCATCCTTCCGAGGTAGGTAAAATGAGGACCTGGATTGTGGGGGCAATAAGCTGACTTTGTATAAAAAAGAACACCGCTTGGAGGGGGGGGGGGCGAAAGCCCTACTAAGCAGGTATATACAAAAAAAGTATGAAGGCTATTGCTTAACGCATTGTAAGCCGCCCTGAGTCTCCGGAGAAGGGCGGCATAAAATTGAACCAATAAATAAATAAGTAAATAAATACATGTATGTGTTGCAAGCCTACTCCTGGGAGCGGGCGGGGTGGCGTCAAAGGCAGAAAAAATTGGGCCAGGCTAGGCAAAAAATAATTCTGATTTAAGTAGTCCTCAACTTATAAACATTAGTGACCGTTTGAAGCTACAGTGGACCTACTTTTGGGACTACTGACGACCTGGATGGATGGATGGACGGATGGATAGATGATGGATGGAGAGACGGACAGATGAGATTGGATGGATGGATGGATGGATGGATGGACGGACAGATGATGGATGGACGGACGGACAGATGAGATTGGATGGATGGATGGACGGACGGACAGATGATGGATGGACAGACAGACAGATGAGATTGGATGGATGGATGGATGGATAGATGATGGATGGATGGATGGACAGATGAGATTGGATGGATGGATGGATGGATGGACGGATGGATAGATGATGGATGGACGGACGGACAGATGAGATTGGATGGATGGATGGATGGATGGATGGATGGATGGATGGACGGATGAATGCGTCATGACCGCGTCGGAGTCCGAATCTGCGGGAGAAGATGAGCTGGAACAAGAGCCGGCAAAGGTCGAGAGGGCGGTTCCCTTGGCCTTGGAGGTAACTGGGGAAGGGCAGAGTCAGTCCGGGCAAGGCTTTTCAGGATTAGAAAAGCTTACAGGCAGGGAGGAGCAGGAGAGACAGAGCTCAGGCGAAGAGCAAGGACCACTCCCTCCCGATCCTAGAGCACGGAGAGAAGAGAGAAGGCGAGAACAACGCAGACTGAGCAGGCTATGAGGAAAGAGAGCAGGAGTGAAATCCACTTATCTTCACTACCGGTTTGCAAATGTGAGCATGCTTACACGCGCCTCCTCCACACAGCCACAGAACCTTCTGCGCAAGCACAGAGGGTCAAAACCAGACATGATGCTTCCGGGTGGGTGGGTGGAGCCTCCCGCCGCCGGCGCTACCAGTTCGCCCTAGGTGGATAGAACCAGCTGCATTTCACCACTGGAAGAGAGTGCCCCGCCCCTCTTCACGAGGCACACCTGGGGACCGAGATGTAAGCAGGTGCTGGTGGGAGGGGCATTTGTCGGGAACAAGCGTTGAATCTGTGGAGCTTCCTGTGTGCTTGCCAACACGCGGAGATGACTGTGCTCTGTCTTGTGGGGCTTGCCCCGTTTGCCTCCTTTGCTGAACGTCTTGCTCTGGTTATTCTTTGGCTAACCTGGTTTACTGGACTGCTGGTCCTAGTTACTGTTTGGCTAACCTGGCTTACTGGACTACTCGCAGCCAGAGGCTGATGAAGATGTGTGTGAGAGCTTCGCTCCAGGACTTGTAGTCGGGACGTTTGGGGGCAAAGTTGGAGCAATAAAGGAGAGTTAGACCTGTTCTCTGGCTGTGTTGCTTTCGTGCCACGCCCTGATTCATCACAGGATGGATGGATGGATGGATATGGTGGGAGGGTGGGTGGGTGGGTGGATGAGCAGTTAGAGAGGGTCCCACTCAGAATGTTGAAGAGTTGAAACTCGTATAAGCCACTTAATGTACGACATTGTCTTCGGTTAATGAGGTTTCCTTCATATAAGATTGAAGGGAGAAATCAGGGCATTTTAGGATAATTAAACATCGCTTTTCTGGCTGGAGGTGTTCCTGCTAATGAAGTCGCTGGAGAGTTAGAATTTCTTGACTGGCAAAACGGGGTTTGGGTTTTTTTTCCCTCCCTCCTTCTAAAATCAGAGCCCCTGGTCCAGTTCGGTTGGAGGATGGAAGGAGGAAAAAAAAAAAAGAGCCTTGAACAAATGTGATAATTCAACCTCAATTAGGAAGGTTGTCGGTGAAAGACACGCGTTTCCTTACAGAAATGAAAGAGGAGGGCATACCTCCAAAGGGCAGGAGATGGCAATTAACTCCAAATTAAATACAAATTGGGGAGACATTAAAAAAAAAAAAAAGAATGCCCCGGTGGTTGAAAGATGCCCAGCCTCATCAGATGTCAACCTGGGAAGGTTTTGTCCCCGACAGCCAAACATCCAACAAGGATCTATTCTTTACGTCCAACTCGGAAGCTTAGAGGTTTGCCTCCTGCCTTCGTTAGTTTGACAAATGGTGGTGAACATAGCCAACACACCTTCCTTCTCCTATTTTCCACACAACGGCCCTGTGAGGTGGGTTGGGCTAAGAGGGAGGGACTGGCTGTGGGTGTTTAATATTATTATTATTATATTCCTATTAGATATGCATACGTTTATCATGTTCAATATTAGTATTGTAAAATTAGAGAAGTCGTATTAATGTAATGGATATTGTTGTAAATTTTGATTATTATTGCACAAAGATACATGTACCCAGTGCTCCCTACCATCTGCTAGGTTAGCCAAAATGTTCAAAATTATGTCTAGTAAATGTTTTTTTTAATTATTATTATTATTATTATTATTTCTATGCCGCCCTTCTCCGGAGACTCAGGGCGGCTTACAATGCGTTAAGCAATAGCCTTCATACTTTTGTATATTTTATACAAAGTCAGCTTATTGCCCCCAAAAACCGGGTCCTTGTTTTACCCACCTTAGAAAGGATGGAAGGCTGAGTCAACCTTGAGCCTGGTGAGATTCGAACTTGCAGTAATTGCAGGCAGCTGGATGTTAAATGCTGCCTTGTAGGAGGCATTAGCCTCCTACGCCACTCAGGCTCCTTGTTGGGAAGGTAACCCAAAATCTGGCACATATTATCATCTGTGGTGGACTTGTGTTAAAGCAAAAAAAAAAAAAGGGGGGGGGGGGGGACAAAAATACGCATCTGGTTAGAAAAGATGTTAGGAAAACATGTAGATCTTTTAAACCTGAACATTTTTTTTTATTAGGTGCAGTACCAGAAAAAAAATGATTTAGCAAAGTGTATATTTAATATCGCGTGTATTAACCGCAGCGAGGACTGTATTTGCTCAGCGTTGGAAAAATGAAGAAACACCGCGAGATGAAGAGATAATTAAGAAGATATTGGACTGTGCAGAAACGGACAGACTTACATTGAAGCTCAAACAGAAAGAAGATACGGAACACGATCAAACGTGGAATTTATTTTATCGACGGCTGGAAAAAAAAAAGGGGGTAAAGATTAGGAATGTAATTTGTACTGTTAAGCAAACAAAATAACCCAGGCAACATGATTTTTTTTATTAAGCACCAATTAAATGCAATAGTAGAAAATTAATCGCGTTTCCCCAAAAATAAGACCGGGTCTTATATTAATTTTCGCTCCAAAAGACGCATTAGGGCTTATTTCCCAATTGGGTCTTATTTTGAGAGGAAATACGGTACTAAATTCACCCATCTAGCTGACAATCGTAATTGGGGCTTATTTTGGGGGTAAGGCTTATATTATGAGCATCCTAATGTTGTGGGTGCTCCATCACCAGAGGCTTTCAAGAAGAGACTGGACAACTATTTTATCTGAAATGGTATAGGATCTCCTGCTCGAGCAGGGGGTTTGACTAGAAGACCTCCAAAGTCCCTTCCAACTCTATGTTCTAACATTGAACCCAACCCAGGAAAAACAATTTTAAAAAAAACAACCACCACAACCTTTCTCCAACCTCTTACTATGAACTCTGAGAAATGGAATTTAAAATGGAAGGAGATGAGCATTGTGCTACTACCATTAAGTGCAACCATTATCCCGGTCAGCAAATTCAGCGCAAACTAATGTTAGATGATGTTTAAGCAGCGGTAAACAACTACTGACTTTCGGCTCCATCTCAAGACCAATCAATTAAGATTTGGCAAGATCTAGCTAATAAATAACGAAGACTTTTTGCCTTTGGGATCAAGAGAGGCCAATCTTTCAACCCCTAACCTTCTCTCTGCTCATCGGTTTCCAAGGGGAAGTTGAGTGAATACACCACCCCGTGTGTTTAAAAGTTTTAACGCTGTAAGTCGCTCGGAGTCGCTTAGGTGTGAATTGGGTGACAGTATAAATTTAATAAATTTATATATAGCCGCTTTTATTATTTATTTTCTTTTTACAAATAACTCAAGGCGGCGAACATATCCAATGCAACAGATTGCTAGCCTTTTTCCCCCTCTCCCTTTCACGGAATTCTTGCATCACTTTGGATTTGGGTTGTATCCCCTTGGAGGAAAATTAAAGTAAAATAACAAAAGAAAAGAAAAGAATAAAAGTAAAAGAATAGAATAGAATAGAATACAGTAAAGTAAAATAATAAAAGAAAATGAAGTAAAATAAAAGAATAATAGTAAAAGAATAGAATAGAATCAAGTAAAGTAAAAAATAAAGTAAAATAAAATAATAAAATAAACTAAAATGAAGTAAACTAAAATAAAGTAAAACAAAGTAACATAACATAAAATAATAAAGTAAAACAAAGTAATATATAATAAAATAATAAACTAAACTAAAATGAAGTAAACTAAACTAGAGTAAAACAAAGTAACATAACATAAAATAATAAAGTAAAGTAAAACAAAGTAACATAACATAAAATAATAAACTAAACTAAACTGAAGTAAACTAAAGTAAAGTAAAACAAAGTAACATAACATAAAATAATAAAGTAAAACAAAGTAATATATAATAAAATAATAAACTAAACTAAAATGAAGTAAACTAAACTAAAGTAAAACAAAGCAACATAACATAAAATAGTAAAGTAAAGCAAAGTAATATATAATAAAATAATAAACTAAACTAAACTAAACTGAAGTAAACTAAACTAAAGTAAAACAAAGTAACATAAAATAAAATAATAAATTAAGCTAAATTAAGCTAAAATAAAGTAAAATAATATAAAGTAAAGTAACATAAAACAATAAACTAAACTAACAAAATAAAATATGAAGTAAAGTAACATAAAATAAAAAATAAAGAAATGAAATAATGAAACGAAATAAAAGAAAGCAACTGGAACTCACCCACCCAAATATGCAAAGCTCTGCATTTGGGAGGTTTGCTGATGTGACCATTTCCCGTCGTCTCTGCCTTCCTTCCACCTCGCCTGTATCCACCAGCTACAACTCAACAAATTTGTCCTGAGGGCTCATGATTAATTCCTGCCCATAAACTTTCTGATGAGTCTGTGAACTCACAACACGTTGCTACTCCAGGGGAACAAAAGTGCTTAGCAGGCAAAACAGACACACAACACGAGCGTGCAGGCGCACAACGGAAGCCCAAAGGAACAACCATCGAACTCCGCGTCCACCTCTCCGGTTGTCTAGTTGCTGCAAAAGCCACAGCAGATACAGTGTAGTCCTTGACTTACAACCATTCATTTAGGGAGCGTTCGAAGAGCTGAAAAAAGTGACATGACCGTTTTTCACACAGGAGGAGGAGGAGGAGGAGAAGAAGAAGAAGGAGAAGAGGAGGAAGAGGAGAAGGAGAAGGAGAAGAAGAAGGAGAAGAGGAGGAAGAGGAGAAGAGGAGGAGGAGAGAGAAGAGGAAGAGGAGGAGGAGGAGGGAGGAGGAGAAGGAGAAGAGGAGGAGGGAGGAGGAGGAGAAGAAGAGGAGGAGCAGGAGAAGGAGAAGGAGAAGGAGAAGAGGAGGAGGAGGAGAGGGAGGAGGAGGAGGAGAGGAGGAGGAGAAAGAAGAGGAGGAGGAAAAGAAGAAGGAGAGGAGGAGGAGGAGAAAGAAGAGGAAGAGGAGGAGAGGGAGAAGGAGGAGGAAGTGGAAGAGGAGGAGGAGGAGAAAAAGAAGGAGGAAGAGGAGAAGAAGGAGAAGAAGAAGAGGAGGAGGAGGGGGGGAGAAGAAGAGGGGGTGGAGAAAGAAGAAGAGGAGGAGGAAGAGGAGTGGAAGGAGGAGGAGGAGAAGGAAAAGAAGAAGGAGAAGAAGAAGAGGAGGAAGAAGAGGAGGAGTGGGGGAGGAGGAGAAGGAGGAGGAGGAGAAGAAGAATTTAATTTAATTTAATTTAATTTAATTTAATTTAATTTAATTTAATTTAATTTAATTTAATTTATTCAATTTATATGCCGCCCCTCTCCGAAGACTCAGGGCGGCTGAGACTAACATGGCTTTTCTTATATTTTAAATTTGCTTCTTCAAATCTTTTGCTACATATGGAGAGGGGGAGGGGGAAGGGGAAGGGAGTAGTAGTATGGGGGGGTCTTTGGTGCTCTTTCAGCTTGGTGTTTTTCTTCCAGACCTTCCATTACCAAGCTAGGGAACATCATCAGTGCTAGTAGAGAGTGGGGCTTGCTCTTAAAGGAAGCTTGCAGGGATGAAACTGCTCCATTTTCGTTCAGCTGAATATTCTCCGAGTCGTCTTAAGTCTCTGTTCCATTTTCCAAAGATCTCAAGATCTTTGTCTCTTCAAATTTCGGGGGCGTCTGGTTGCTGCCCATATTTAGAAGGCCTGGAAACATTTTGGATGGGGGTGGGGAAGAGATTTTGCTTGGTCATGGCAGAAGAACCGAGCTCTAAATGGCTCCTCCAATTTCAACTTCCTCTCTTTGGAAATCTGGGCCTCCTTTTCATTTCCCCGGCATCGGCACTGATAGCTTTTCTCGAGGTGGTGACCCATATCTCGATTCTTCAATGGGGCTCCTATTCTGAGGTCTGCTTCGCCCTGTCTGCCGGTAGGGCTGGGACAACCTCATTAAAAAGCTGAGGACCGTTTCCTCTCCCCAGTCTGATTAACACTTGGCCTTTGTTACAATTAGATCTGCTAATGATGGGAAGAGAGACCTTCTGTATTGAATTAGCGCTGCCTTCAGAACGTGGGATGTAATTTAAATAGACCGTCGACGGCGGCTGCAGAAGTGGGTGATTGAATCAGAGGGAGCCGGGTAAGGGGCTTGCTGGAAAGGGGGAAAGGAGTAGAGAACTGGAGAACGTGTATTTCCAAAGGTGGAACGCTCTTGAAGGTTTTGGGAAATCAGGAGGATTTCGATGGAAAGCACTTGGAGGAGGTGAGCAGGCCGAGACCAAGGGAGGCGTCAAGTACGCCATCAGTCTTGAGTCCCTTCGTTCCCACTAAGTCTGGCCAAGTGGTGGGATCCAGTGGTGGGATTTACCACTGGCCCAGCTGATCCGTGGGGTGAACCGGTTCGCTCCCAGCTGATCGTTGGAGCTACCGGTTGGCCCGAACCGGTCCAAACCTGTAGAATCCCACCCCTGATTTGGCCCACCTTGAATCCTTTATCTACCACCATCCGATAAATAAGAAGCCTCTATATATTCATTTGAACTGCCTGGACTCCTGATTTCCTGTGCTTGAGTTTTAGTCTTGCATTACTTACATTAAGAATAGAAGCTGTGTCTTGCTGGACCAGCAGTTTGTTCCTACATTGGGAGGAGGAGAAGAAGGGGGGGAGGAGAAGAAGAAGAATGAGGAGAAGGGGGAGGAGGAAAAGGAGGAGAGGAAGAAGAGGAAGAAGAATGAGGAGGAGAAGGGGGAGTGGGAGGAGAAGAAGAAGAAGAGGGAGGAGGAAGAGGAGGGGAGGAGGAGGAGAAGAGGAAGAAGGAGTGGGAGGAGAAGGAGAAGAAGAGGAAGAAGAATGAGGAGGAGGAGGAGAATCAGGAAGAGGAGGAGGAGGAGAAGAGGAAGGAGGAGGAGGAGGAGAAGAAGAGGAAGAAGAAAGAGGAGGAGGAGGAGAATCAGGA
>WNWU01000070.1:2937065-2950137 GCA_012654045.1 Ptyas mucosa
AGTAGAGTAGAGTAGAGTAGAGTAGAGTAGAGTAGAGTAGAGTAGAGCAGAGCAGAACAGAATAGATTAGATAATGGAATGTAATATAGAGTAGAGTAGAGTAGAGTAGAGTAGAGTAGAGTAGAGTAGAGTAGAATAGAATAGAATAGAATAGAATAGAATAGAATAGAATAGAATAGAATAGAATAGAATAGAATAGAATAGAATAGAATAGAATAACAGAGTTGGAAGGGACCTTGGAGGTCTTCTAGTCCAACCCCCTGCTCAGGCAGGAAACCCTACACCAGACAAATGGATATCCAACATCTTCTTAAAAATTCCCAGTGTTGGAGCATTCACACCTTTTGGAGGCAAGTTGTTCCACTGATTAATTATTCGAACTGTCAGGAAATTTCTCCTTAGTTCTAAGTTGCTTCTCTCCTTGATTAGTTTCCACCCGTTGCTTCTTGTCCTGCCCTCAGATGCTTTGCAGAATAGCTTGACTCCCTCTTCTTTGGGGCAGCCCCTGAGATATTGGAACATACTGCTATCACATCTCCCTTAGTCCTTCTCTTCATTAAACTAGACATACCCAGTTCCTGCAACTGTTTTTCATATGTTTTAGCCTCCAGTCCCCTAATCATCTTTGTGGCTCTTCTCTGCACTCTTTCTAGAGTCTCCACATCTTTTTTACATCGTGGCGACCAAAATTGAATGCAGTATTCCACGTGTGGCCTTACCAAGGCCTTATAAAGTGGTATTAACACTTGATGTGATCTTGATTCTATCCCTCTGTTGATGCAGCCTAGAACTGTATTGGCTTTTTTGACAGCTGCTGCATATGGCTGGCTCTTATTTAAATGGTTGTCCACTAGGATTCCTCTCACAATTACTACTATTGAGCGAGGTCCCACGTATACTGTACCTCTGCATTTTGGTTTTCTTGCCTAAATGTAGAGCCTTCCTTTTTTCACCGTTGAATTTCATTTTGTTAGATAGCGCCCCATGTTCAAGTCTGTCAAGATCCTTCTGTATCTTGAGCGGTATATCGCTTCTGTCAAATTTCAACGTCCGAATGGGGTTTGATCTGGCCTTTCAAACAAAGGCCAAGGGGTCCTTCGGCCCCCCAAGAAACGCTGATTCTTGGAGATACACAACACCAGCGAAGGTGAGAAAAGCCCAGCGAAGTGAATTTTCAAAAAATTGAAGAGTTGTGTGTTGAAAGTGTGCCTTAGGTGGTAAAGAGTTGGGAGTCCAGTCTGAATCTGATCCTTGGCGTTTCTAAGGTTTTATGCAAAATGTATTCTCCACACGGGAAGTTCTCCTTGTTAGTCAAAGGTGTGCAAAAACAGCTGGGGAAAACTCTTTTTCGGGAAGAAACTCTCCATTTTGAGGGTGTGCCTTCGTGTCTTTGTTTTGGATAGATTACCTGGGACAGGTGTGAAAGGATCCGGGTTGAATCCCATCTTAAACTGGGCATGAATCTTTCTTAAGAATTGCACTCGGCATGATGCTACGGGACTTAATACAAAGAAGATTCGCTTCACATCTGGGGGAAGTGGAATAGAACCTTGAATCACAGGGCTCAGAGGGACCTTGGAGGTCTTCTAGTCCAACCCCAGTCCATGGCAGGAGAACCTTGTTCCTTAGCTGAAGGAATCAGCTGAATTCTCAATTTCCTGGTAACCTACATGGCATTTCTCTGGGTATTAGATTGAGCCCAGCTTTTCCCTGAATACTCAACTATTGTTGAGTATCAACAATATCGTTGATACTCTGGAAACTCAACTATTGTTTGTTTTAAGCGGTATGAGTGTTCTTCCCAGCTCTTACTGTAGATGAGTACTGTATGTCACCTGATTTTACTTTATTTGTTAGCTTCAGGAGAGTAACAGCTGCCCCATGTCAACCAAATGCCATTCTTGTAAATTGAAAGTGTCTAGTCTAATGGAAAGAAGGACCAGGGGAGACATGATAGCAGTCTTCCAATATCTCAGGGGCTTCCACAAAGAAGAGGAAGTCAAGCTATTCTCCAAAGCACCCGAAGGCAGGACAAGAAGCAATGGGTGGAAATTAATCAAGGAGAGAAGCAACTTGGAACTAAGGAGGAATTTCCTGACAGTTAGAACAATTCATCAGTGGAACAACTTGCCTCCAGAAGTTGTGAATGCTCCAACACTGGGAATTTTTAAGAAGATGTTGGATCACCATTTGTCTGAAGTGGTGTAGGGTTTCCTGTCTAAGCAGAGGGTTGGACTAGAAGACCTCCAAGGTCCCTTCCAAGTCTGTTATTGTGTTGCGTTACCTCATTCCGTAATATCCCTGATCCCAAAGATGATGGTCAGAGATGGCTTTACAAGAAGGTAGAGTAAGGGTGGGGAAGATGCTTAAGAGGTCTTATTATTATTTTTTTTGCCGGTCAATTTTGCTGGCAGAATTGGCTGGGTAGACAAAATGAGTTGCGTTGGCTTAAAGCCGTCTCTTTGCTGCTTTTTAAGGATCAATACCGATGCTGGATTCTTAAATTTAAATATGGCCACCATAGGAATAATCAGTCTCCCCGCTTCCTCATTAATTAGTGTCTAAACATGAAGATGGGGCCGGAAAATTAAGCGTGTGTGTGTATGTAGACACAGACTGGGAGTTATTGTCGTGTGCAAACTCAAGAAATTGAGGGACATTTGGAATGTCCATTGAAGAGGGAAGTTGGGGATGGAGTCTGTGTGATGTTGGAGAACCTCAAAGCTGCCCAGATGGTGTGGGACATCAATTCCCATCATCCCAACCGAGAAGAGAGAGCCTGCTGGCAAGGACTTGGTAAGAGCTGTCAGCGGGAAGATATCTGTCTTTCAATGTTGCCCTTAAGTGGAAAACGTCGATGGTCATTTTTAACGGGATTATTTTGAATTCCTAGACTCTTTAGGGCATAAATTTACCAATTCAGGCAGATTAAAATGTCATTCAGCATCTTGTGAATCTCCAGCCGTGAGGACTATGGTTAAGATGTGTTCACTGGAGCGACCTGTGTTCTGTTACTAAGCAAGACCGTTGCTAAGTGAGGTTTGCTCCCATTTTGCCACCTTTCTCGCCACGGGTTGTTAAGCGCGTCAATGCAGTTGTTAAGTTAGGAACGCGGTGCTGAAGTGAAGCCAGCTTCCCCGTTGAGTTTGCTGGCCGGGAGGTCGCAAAAGGAGATCGCGTGGGCCCGGGGCCCTGCAACTGACATAAGTACATGCCAGTTGCCAAGCCTCCAAATTCTGATCACGTGGTCATAGAGATGCTGCAGTGGTCGTTAAGTGTGGGAAATAGCCATAAGTCATCTTTTTCAGTGTCGTATCTTCGAACGGGCATTAGATGAATGATTGCAAGTCGAGGACTAGCTGTCTTACATCCGTACAGCAATTCTTTGAGCGGGGGGGTTGGACTTGATGACCTACAAGGTCCCTTCCAACTCGGTTAATCTCTTCTCTTCTCTTCTCTTCTCTTCTCTTCTCTTCTCTTCTCTTCTCTTCTCTTCTCTTCTCTTCTCTTCTCTCTTCCCTTCCCTTCCCTTCCCTTCCCTTCCCTTCCCTTCCCTTCCCATTATTTCTAATTCTACTCTACTCTACTCTACTCTACTCTACTCTACTCTACTCTACTCTCTTTTCTTATTTCTATTCTATTCTAATGGTGATTCCTTCCTTGGGTTTAAGATTTACTGTATTGTGTGTTGTGTGAATATGACTTGAAGGGTTTACAGTATACTCCACTGGTCCAGTAAGTTGTATCCAGTAAAATGCCAATCCTCTTGCATTTTTGTGAGAAATACCCATGGAGGGGAGGAAAAAATATATAACAATCCTTGTGCTGTGCCAGTAATGATGATAATAATAGTGCTTTCATAAAGAATTAATAATAATGAGAAACCCTCAAAAGCTACTGAAAATAATGCTTCCATGTTGGTCGTATTGTCCAGAATATAATTTTGGGAAATTGTCCAAATTTGGTTTTCTTTGCATTATTTATTTACTGGAATCGCCGCTTGTAATGTGCCATAACTTGCCCCTTTGTGATTGATTTAAGTGAAAGATAATGGATGAGTTGTTGTTTTTTTAAATCATGACTTCCTCTATTTTTAATCATCTTTATTATTTTGGATGAAAACCATCTTCCACCTTAAAGAAAAACGAACATTTTGACAAGGAATTGTCCTTTTTTAACGATCCCGTAATCCCTTGCGGGGTGGAGTCTGGGCAACTGAATGGAACTAAGTATTTACTGGCTGGATGCCCTTCCTGTTGCCAATGCAGAGTTTTTGTTTTTGTTTGTTTTTCAGCAGATATATTCTCAGTGTGCCCAGAGAGAGAACATTTCAACAAGGAATGAGAAGTACAAATTAAAAAATGCACATAAAGAGGGAAAAAAATAACAATTTTTTTTGCTTAGCATCAGTCACTGTTTATCAATGAATTCATTATAGATAGTCCTCGACGTACGGTCACAATTAACCGTTGCTGAGTGAAGCAGTTGTTAAGTGAGCTTTGCTCCATTTTACGACCTTGTCAGAAGGTCGCAAATGGGGATCACGTGACCCCGGGACACTGTGACCGTCGTAAGTATGAGTCAGTCAACAAACGAATTTTGATCTCATGATCACGGGGATGGCCCAACAGTCGTTAAGTGCAAAAAACGGTCATAAGTCACTTTTTTCAGGGCTGTTGTAACTTTGAACGAGGTTGTAAGTCAAGGACTATCTATACCGGACAGTGGGCGAGTTTGCACGCCATGTAAAGCCGACAACCATGGTTTTTATGAATTGCAAAGTAAGTCACGGCATGCCAGGTTTGTTGAATGAGCTTCCGCGTGGCAGCTGTGACTCACAGCTAGTGTGAGGTGTAAAGGAACGCTTTACAAATGCCCAGAAGTGAAGGGTGTGTGTTTGTGTATACCTGAGTGTGAAAATGTTGTTTCTTTGGCTTTACCGCTCCTTTGAAGTGGAGGAGCTCATCAGCTCAGATGGAACCTTTTTAATTAAAAATAACCCCGCTGTTTTGTCAACTACTTTATAAATCACCGCAGAGTTCTTGACTTCACAACTGTCTTGCAAATAGATCTATAAAAGTTATAAGCCAGAGGGATAGTAAAAGAGGAGCATTAATTGGCTGGTCTAGACATCTCCACAGTGATGCTACGGTGAAGGTGTCCAAGTAAGAGCAGGGAGCTAGAACCTGGAACATAGACTAACAGAGAGTTCGAAGCAGGGGTGAAATCCAGCAGGTTCTCACAGGTTCTGGCGAACCGGTAGCGGAAATTTTGAGCAGTTCGGAGAACTGGCAAATACCACCTCTGGCTGGCCCCAGAGCGGGGTGGGAATGGAGATTTTGCAATATCCTTCTCCCAGGAGTAGGGAGGGAATGGGGATTTTGCAGTATCCTTCCCCTGGAATGGGGTGGGAATGGAGATTTTGCAGTATCCTTCCCCTGCCATGCCTTGATTAGTTTCCACCCATTGCTTCTTGTCCTGCCCTCAGGTGCTTTGGAGAATAGTTTGACTCCCTCTTCTTTGGGGCAGCCCCTGAGATATTGGAAGACTGTTATCATGTCTCCCCTACTCCTTCTTTTCATCAAGCTAGTCATAACCCAATTCCTGCAACCGCTCTTCATATGTTTTAGCCTCCAGTCCCCTAATCCTCTTTGTTGCTCTTCTCTGCACTCTTTCTAGAATCTCAACGTCTTTTCTTTTCTTTCTTTTTTTTTTTTTGGTATCAAGGTGTCCAAAACTATTTATGTATTCCTTCCTCAATTCCAGGAAGTTTCTCAATGCATGGAATGGAGAAAGAGAAGGTGGAAATGAATCTGGATTTTTCTCCCCTCAAATTTGGATTTTTTTTCCCCCTTCTTGTCTCCAAATGTCACCAGTCATCCCGGGCTCTACAGCCACAAGGAAGCAGAGCTGAGGGCAAAATACCGCCTTGCATAACAAGGCAGGGAGCTAATGATGTTTTTTAGATCAAAGGTAAAACTCAGGAGGAAAAAAAAAAAAACCCTAAAGGTCGGTTTTAGATCTCATTATCGGCTTGGAGATGCTGAATAATGGATGGAAAGGAGCATTAAGGGCATATTTCGTTCTCTCTTTTCCCTTTTTTAAAAAAAAAAATGTTAAAAAAAAAAGTCTCCATAAAAACTCTTAACTAGTTCCGTGTCTTTGTTTTAAAAGTTTCAGAAACTGGCATTTGAAGCCGTTGGCATATATTGGATATAATTAAGGGGTGAAGGAGGAAATGAACAGACAGTTTTAGGCTCTCCCCCAGAATTTTATTTATTTATTTATTTTTAATGTTGTGTTTTGAGTTCTGGAAACTTGAGTTCCGGAGGGTCGTTGCGAGCTTTTTTGGTTTTTATAGGAGAGCATGTGGGGCAAACGTAGCCATGATGGCGGTGGTGAAATTCAATTTTTTTTTTTACTACCGGTTCTGTGGGCGTGTCTTGGTGGGTGTGGTGTGGCTTGGTGGGTGTGGTAGGGGAAGGATACTACAAAATCCCCATTCCCACCCCATTCCAAGGGAAGGATATTGCAAAGTCTCCATTCCCACCCCACTCTGGGGCCAGCCAGAGGTGGCATTTGCCGGTTCTCGGAACTACTCAAAATTTCCGCTACCAGTTCTCCAGAACCTGTCAGAACCTGCTGGATTTCACCCCTACAAGATGGGTTGCAAACCACAATGGCAACACTGTTGAGTGAACCCAACTGTAGGAAATAACAGATTAAGTTGGAAGAGAGAGAGAGAGGGAGGGAGGGAGGGAGAGAGAGAGGGAGAGAGAGAGAGACGGAGCCTGGGCTGTCCGTCAGCCCTCAGGTGGCTGATGAGGAGGAGGACGAACAGCTGGATCCAATGTCTGATGCGTGGATGTGCAGAAGGCAGAGGAGAGGAGAGCAGTGGAAATCTATGGGCAGGTCCTTGGGATGGAAGAGCCACCACTGCTAGCGAAGCCCCATCCTAGCTCTGGGGATAAAAGGCAGGGGGCAGAGATGAATAGATGTGGCAGACAGCTATTCATCTCCCTGCCAGACAGACTTGTTAGCCTGCGGTGAGAGAGACACTTTTTGCTGGGGCTGCCGGCGTTCCTAAGAAAAGAATCTTTGAGTTCACTTCAGAGGGTTTGTCGTGTTTGGGGAGCTGGGTCAGAACACCACGGTGCGTGATGTCGCGAGGAAGAGGGGTTGTTTAGTGGTTTCGGGTATTTGGTTGACTCGTTTGCAGAGTTTCTCAAGTCCCAGTTGTTCCCACCTGTGCCCTTCCCAGAGGGAATATTGCAAAAATGAATTGCAAATTCCCCTTTGGGTCTCATCTAAGGAAGGAGGGAGGGAGGGAGGGAGGGGCAGCGAAGAGGCCCCAGTGTATTTGTGATTGAAAAAGGAAGAGAAACGGGTGAAAAAAATTGTTCGCTTGAGCCAGGTTCCTGCGGCTGAAAAAATGAGAAATTATGCCGATGGGATGGAGCCAAACTGCAGGATTGTCGGCGCTGCGCGGAATTCTATTTTGCATGGACATCAAAATGCTAATTCATTTAATTTGGGCTGGGTCTGCAACCTTAAACCCTGAAAGAGCCATTTGGAGCCGTTTCCCACAGGGGGAAAAAAAACAAACACAGGGAGCCACAAAACCTGGGTGGGCGTGGCTAACTCCACGTCACTCACTCCCACACCGTCACATGACTCTCTCCCCCCCCAGCCACGCCTACCCAGTCGGTCATTTGGGCAGAGAACCCGTTGTTAAACAACACCGGGAACCACAAAACCTTTTTTCTCTCCCTCTCCCACCACCTCCTTTATCTCTTGGATTTCCAAACCCAGGTGAGGTTTGACTGGGAGGGGAGGGCGAGGCCAGCCAATGATGGAACAGGGAGCCACAGCAGAGCCACATGCGGCTCCGGAGCCGCGGGTTGCCGACACCCATAATAGGCTGATGTTTTTCCCCTTATGGGTGCATTTCCTAGTTTCCCCACCACCATTCTCTCTATGCATTTTTTTTTCTCTTTATGAACGCATCGGGGAAACCAGAAAATAATATTTCTGAGGAAGATCTCCAGCTTTGCTTCTTTCAACAGAAAACCAGGACTTGCTCATCCGGGCACCGGCCCCATTCGAGAGAGAAAAAGTTGCTTATTTATTTCTCAGTCTGTCACAGGGAAAAAATGAAGTTTTCGTAGCCTCCGGCTCTCCTCTTGTAAAATAACTTTTTTTTTTTTTTTTTAGATGTCAGGGAATGATGAACCATTTCATCGGAGAGAGACAATAGCGGCCAATTTAGCCTTCTTTTCCTTTCTTGATGACTTCAGTGGATAGGAAGCTGTTATTATTATTATTTTTTTCTGCTCCTTTTGAGAAAAATACATTTCTGTTTTTGTCCGGGAGACTTTTACGAGTCTAGCCCAAATCTAATTTCTGAGAAGGTATCATTGGGGGGAAAGCAGCTAGGAAGTTTGTTGAAATTTATGAATGTTGGGGAAATGTTCAGAGGTAGTGTGAATAGACATAAGAGTTTACCAGGTCCAATCCTTACGCCGAATTATGGATAGTCCTTGATTTACAGCCAGTCACGTAGTAATAGTTCACTTAACGACTGCGGCCTTTGTTTTATAGACTGCCGCACGCACAAAAAAAGGTCATAAGCCCGGATCGGTTTTGTGACCGACTCGATTTACGACCATCACAATTTATGACCCTATAACGGGCAGGACTCCATTATAGTTGCATGTTGAGGAAAACCGTATTATCGCCATTTTAAAGTCATCAAGCCCGTGTCAATGAGATGGGCGAGGAGAAGTAAAATTCATAAAGCATCCCTAAGGCATAATCTGGTTGGGATGGAACATGTTGTATAAAGTCAGCCTTTATTGCTTACAAACTGTGATTTAGGGTTCTGTCCCAGTTCGGCCATCGGTGGTTTGTTCAACTAACTATGAGGTCGTGAATGACGGTGAACCTTGTTTGAGAGTTCCTGAAGTTAAATTTGTAACAGGGTAGCAATGGAATTTGAGTGTTTGGCTGGTCTCTTGGTTCTGGAGAAAGAATTGAATTGGATCAATGTACCAGAATAAAATCTTGACTATTCCCTTGAAAATGGAATTGATTGAGTAGAGTGGTACCAGATTCTTTCCAGTGTGGATGAATTAGTACACACACACACACACAAAAGAAAGGCAAGATTTGTAAGATTTGGATTTGTAAGGACCCGATCGTATTGACTGTTGGATGGGATGTCTTCAAATCGTCCCAACTTGGGGTGTTTTATGATGGTGATCAGAACAATCTGAATAGGGCACCGAAAGTAGGTTAGGTGACATTGAGATCATGGCAGAGAAAGAGATCATATTTGTATGAAGGGTTAATCTTCGTTGGTTTGGAGCAGCTTTCGGGATAGCTAAACATTTCAAGAAGTATTCAGACTAAGACTTGGCTAAGTCTTGGCTAGTCCCATGGCTTCCTTTGATCTCTTTAAGATCACTTTAAGAAGAAGGTCATGAGATGGCCTTCAAGATGCCACCACCAATTTACTATTTTTGAAATGCTAGGCGTTTTGGAACACAATCCTTCCCCCCCACCCCGGAATCATAATAAATTTGATGAGTCTGCCATTTGGGATGTGGGGGAGTTAAATGAAGCATCACCAAGGACTGTTGTGTATGCATGCATGAGTTCAGAAATCCAGGTCAAAGGAAGAAATTTATTCGCCAACATCTGCACCTGGATGAAAGTAAATCTATCTTTGACAGTCCTGTTCTCTTCCTTGCTTTCTCTATTTGTGACACCCTGGAAAGACAAGGCTGGATGGATAGAAAAGAATGGGTGAAATTGAGGAGTCTACCATAACCTATTTAACTATATCTAGTCTAATTAATTGGACTACAGCCAAGAAATTAAAAGATGCTTGCTCCTGGGGAGGAAAGCTATGGCAAAGTTAGACAGCATACTAAAAAGCAGAGACATCACCCTGCCAACAAAAGTGCGTATAGTCAAGACGATGGTTTTCCCAGTTACAATGGATGGCTGTGAAAGTCGGACCATAAGGAAGGCTGAGCGCCAAAGAATGGAGGCCTTTGAACTCTGGTGCTGGAGAAGACTCCTGCGAGTCCCTTGGACTGCAAGGCCATCCAACCAGTCAGTCCTAGAGGAGATCAACCCTGACTGCTCTTCAGAAGGCCAGATCCTGAAGAGGAAACTCAAATACTTTGGCCACCTAATGAGAAGGAAGGAAGGACTCCCTGGAGAAGAGCCTGATGCTGGGAACGATGGAGGGCAAAAGAAGAAGGGGACAGCAGAGAACGAGGTGGCTGGATGGAGTCACCGAAGCAGTCGGCGTGAGCTTAAATGGACGCCAGAGGATGGCAGAGGACAGGAAGGCCTGCAGGATCGTTGTCCATGGGGTCGCGATGGGTCGGACACGACTTTGCAACTAACAACAACAAGAAGAAATCTAATTAAAAGAAGGACCAGGGGTAACATGGTAGCAGTCTTCCAATATCTGAGGTGCTGTCACAAAGAAGAGGGGGTCAACCTGTTCTCCAAAGCACCTGAGGGCAGGAGAAGAAGCAACGGATGGAAACTCATCAAAGAGAGAAGCAACCTGGAATTAAGGAGAAATTTCCCGACAGTGAGGACAATGAATCAGTGGAACGACTTGCCTCCAGCAGCTGCGAATGCTTCAACACTGGAAGTTTTTAAGAAGAGATTGGACAACCATTTGTGTCTGGAATGGGTATAGGGCTTCCTGCCTGAGCATGGGGTTGGACTAGAAGACCTCCAAGGTCCCTTCCAACTCTATTACTCTGTACTCTTCTCCTTTCAAGAGAGAGAGAAGGCCTTTTCTAACTCGCGCAACCCTTGTTTCAGTTTCATTGCAATCCTGTCTGGAAACGATCATAAATTCCCCCTAATTCTTTCGCCAGTCAAGCGCCCAACCGTTGCTAATTCAAGTTAAGCAGCTGCGACATTAAGAGAAATGAAGACTAATTTACTACCGCTAAAGCGAGCACCAACTCCCAATTTGTTACTACAAGAAAGTGTCAGGGATCCATCAAGATGTGAGGATCCCATGCTGAACTTCAGAAACTTGTCTACGCTAAGGACGTTTCTTTGCGTACGCCTGCACACACGTGCCGGTCGTTCCTGATTGACAGCAGTCTGTTTAGCGACCGTACAAGGTTACAACAGCACTGGGGGGAAAAGGACTGTTTTTCACACTTAACGACCGTTACAACAGTGGCGAGAAAGGTTATAAAATGGGGCAAAACTCGTTTAACAAATGTCTCACTTAACAAGATACATTTTGGGCTCCGCTGTGGTCAGAAGTCGAGGACCACATGAACTTATCTCTGAGACCTAACAAGCATTCCTTCCAAATGATTTATGTTTAATACTAGCCGGGTTTAATACGTTAGCTACTATAACGTGGTTAAAAGAGGTGCGTGAAAACAAGTAAGGGTTGCATCCGTTGGAGAGACAATACCTCAACCAACGCAAACCATCTTCTGCGTTGACACGCCCTAAAATTTCAGACAACTTGAGAAGAGCTGAGTTTTCACCTCACGTTGAATGATGACTCAACTTTATGATAGTCTCACCTCATCTGACTTCCAGACTGTTTCTTAGATGTCCCTCAAGATGGGAACCCCTGCCTCTTAGCCTCCTGGGGGAGAAAGGGATCGTTGGGGAGGGGCATCTCAGTGGTCCGATGGGGCCCAGACCTCAAGTGATGGGTCTAGAACAAGTGTGCAGCCATCTCCTCTTGTCGGGCACACAAATACACTCGCATTGATGGACAATGAAATTGATCCGCCCATTCCTTTCCTCCCTGCCGGGATTCTGCACTTGCAAAATAATTTCTCGGGCTGACACGATGCTGGTTCATCCTTCAGGCTTCGGCTCAGGGCCGATGTCAACCAAAGGTTTTGAGGGTGGGGGAACACGTCTATGTGAGCCAATCCTCTTCCCCCACCTCAGAGGCCCCATGAAGTTTTCAAGTTGGTTTTGTACTTGGCTGGGATGCTTAACCTGCTTTTCAGAAAAGTTGCTCCGTGTTTTAGGTTGGCCTCCTTTGCCCTGATTTCTCTGTCTCTCTGTCTCTCTCTCTGTATCTCTCTCTTCCTTTCTCTCTCTGTCTTTTTCTGTCTTTCTCTTCCTTTCTCTCTCTGTCTTTCTCTGGGTGTGTTTCTCTCGCATCACTCTCTCTTCTCTCTGTCTCTTTTTCTCCCTTTCTCTTGTTTATCTCTTTCTCTCTCTCTCTTTCTCTTTTCTCTCTTTCTTTTCTCTCTCTCTGTCTTTCTTTCTCTGTCTTTCTCCCCCTCTCTTTCTCTCTCTCTTTTCGGTCTCTCTCTCCTCTCTTCCCATCCTCTGCTGTTTCTCAACCCTGCCCTGCGCTTGAATTAGCCAGACCTGCAGAAAACACCCCCCCATTCCCCGTTTTTTAAAAAAACATTAATAAAATATTTATGGCCCTGCAAAGCTGCAAATAGAGAGAGCAGGCGGCAGAGCAGCTTTTAAAGAGCAGCCTTCTTTTCCAGTGTCCTAAGCATTTTTCCCCCTTTTCTTCTCCCGCCTGAATCAATAATGCACTTTGCGTTGTCATAGCTGGAGGCTGCGGTGTTTCTGCGTTTCTGTTTTTTCCTTGCGAGTGGGACGGTGGCGAGTCCTTTTCGGGATGCCTTCGGTTTTTAGGGAAACGATTGGAGGCAGAGGGCTCGGGAAACATAGCAATGCAGGAAACTCCCAAGCTGATCTCCTACAGCAGCCCAGGGCTGATGTTCACCTCTTTGGGGCATTTTATTTCCCTCTGGCCTCCCCGTCGCTTTTTCTTTGCGTGCCAGGCTTCTTATGCAACGTTCGGCTCATCTCGTCTTTCCGTATCTGGACGGTGGTCAAACTATACCAGATGTGTTTAATAATAGCACATTCTCTGAACCTGTTAAACTGCATTTGGTTGGCTGAGGCCCAGGGAGGGAGGGAGGAGGGAGGGAGAAGAGAAATTGAAGTCAGGAGGGAGGGGAGGGAAGGAAGAAGGAAGGAAGGAAGGAAGGAAGGAAGGAAGGAAGGAAGGAAGGAAGGAAGGAAGGAA
>WNWU01000070.1:2982007-2994704 GCA_012654045.1 Ptyas mucosa
CCTTGGTGAGATTCGAACCTGCAATAATTGCAGGCAGCTGGTGTTAATAACAGGGTGCTTTAGACCACTGTACTATCCAAGGCTCTTGAGTTAACGGCCGCATGTTAGACTTAACAACTGCAAACCATTCCTTCAAACACCTCCACGGCCAAAAAATGGTGGTTAAAATCAGGTGTGAGTCACTTAAATGAACTGCTTTGTTTAGCAACAGAATCCTGGGTTCCGACCGTGGTCGTAACTCCAGGATGAACTGTGTCCGGTTTTCTATCCCTCTCCCAGCCTACTCAGGTCAGCTTTGGGGGTTCAGGAGTCCAGCCAGAGGCGGGCAGCACATGAATTAACAACCACATCAGGGTTCCAAGGAACACCCCCAACGAAAGAAAATAACCAACAAACCGGTTGGCCCAGCTGCCGGGAGAAAGAGAGACATGTTTCCAGCGCACAATTCTTTTTTTCCACCCACGCTCTCGGGCGAGCACTGGCTGGCTGCTGACACCCGGCTGGGGTGCGTGGATTATGTGCTGTCTCATTCGGAGGTTTCAGAACAGGACTGCTGGCAGCGAGTCTCGGGGGGGGGGGGGGGAATAAAAGCTGTCAGGCCCTGATCAGAAAAGGATACCAAGGCCCAAGCAGCGAGAATTATGTATGCACAAAAACTGGAAAAGCGAAAGTACATAGTACCTATAAGACGAAAATGTAATCAGGAAAATACTAGACTGCGGCGAAATGGACAGGTTAACGATGAGAATCAAGGATACGGAGGAAACGGTATTATTTAACGTGGGACTTATTTTATAAATGGTTAGAAAACAGAAGCAGAAGTTTAAGGATGTATCTATCTAGATATATATATAAGCATTATGTATGTATGTATGTATGTATGTCTTCTCAAGTTTGTATGTGCAAACAATTAAAACCTCGGGTGTTTTCCCGCGTCATAGTAAATAAGATAGTTAAAAATGTTTAAAATTCTGGTTAAAATCTCAGCTTAAAATCTTCTAAAATTCCTTACAGGGCACTCTGCAAGGTCCTTTAAAAACCCCAGGTAAAATCCTACCAGTACCTTAAAAAGTTTTTATATCTAGCAACGTTTCGACAGGCTCACAACCCTGTCGTCTTCAGACTCTCGTTAAGTTTGGAAGCCGAACTTTTAAGGTACTGGTAGGATTTTAGCCCAGCGTGTGCCAGAGCGAAACTCTAATGGAATTACTGCAGTCATAAAAACTGCTTCAGGTGGCAAATGTAAGGAAGGCGATGCCAGGGGAAGAAGACAGCTGGGGTCACCAGCTCTTGGCTGGTGTCTCTTTCCTTGCCCTGTGCCATCAGCGTAGTTACAGAATCACAGAGTGGGAAGGGACCTCGGAGGTCTTCTAGTCCAATCCCTTGCTCAAGCAAGAGATCCCACAATGTTTCAGACAGTTTTCAGACAGCTTCCTTCTTTCATTGCATAAATTGCCTGTTTTCTGAATGTCTCCAAAATCAGGCTTGTCCACCTCAAATGTACAGGTAGTCCTCAAATTACAACCACTCGTTTAGTGACAGTTCGAAGTTGCAACTTTCCCGGCATCCCCGCGGTCCCGTGATCGAAACTTGGACGTTAGCCAACCAGTCGCTGCGCCTCTACGACGGTTGCTGTGTTTTTCACACTTAATGACCGTTGCAGCATCCCCACAGTCACGTGGTCAAAATTCAGACGCTTGGCCACTGACTCGGATTTATGACGGTTGCAGCATCCCAGGGGGTCATGTGATCAGCATTTGTGATCTTATGACCAAGTCCTTGGGGGGCTGTCGGATTTGCTTAATGGCCATCTGATTCACTTAACAACTGAAGGACCGCCTTTATCTATTCGTTTAGCACAATGATTTTCATAAGGTCGTCCTCGACTTACAACAGCTCATTGAGGGACTGTCCACAGTTACGTCGCTGAAATAAGGGACTTATGACCATTTTTCCCACTTACGGCCGTTGCAGCCTTCCTGTGGTCTGTGATCAAAATCCAGACCCTTGGCAACTGGCTCATATTTATGACGGTTCCGGGGTCCCATGATCGTCCTTTTGTGACCTTCTGACAAGCAGAGTCAACGGGGAAAGCCGGATTCACTTTAACAACCGTGGTACGAATTTACCAACGGCAGTGATTCGCTGTGGCAAGAAACGTCGCAAAGTGGAGCAGAACTAGCTCAAACAAATGTTTCACTCGGGGCTCATCAGTGGCTGTAAATCCAGGATGACCCGTTCAGCCATTCTAAAGATCCTTAGCCAAGAGCAGACAAAAGAGATATCCCCCAATTAATTAATTAAGAATTTAATTATTATTATTAATTATAAATAATAATTAAAAGGAGGAACCCCCAATTTGACAATAGCTTGTGTTTGTGGACGAGGGAAAGGGGACGAGAGAGAAAAAGAGTTCTGTTTTGGGTGGGGGGTTTTCCCCCCCTTCTTTAACATTATTCTCAAGTTTTGCCCGAGACTTCCAGAGGCATCAAGGTCAAACCTGAATCGGATATCCGGATCCCTATTGAAACGTTTCCAGGTAAGACTTAAGGACAAGTAGGGCAGTCAAATGTGTTGAAATGGAAAAACTGCCGTGTGTCCAGAGAAAGTGGAACTGTACGGTCACCTTCGCCGACTATTTTGATTTTTTTTTTTAATTTGATTTATATGCCGCCCTTCTCCGGAGACTCAGGGCGGCTTACAATGCGCTAAGCAAATAGCCTTCATACTTTTTTATATTTATACAAAGTCAGCTTATTGCCCCCACAAACTGGGTCCTCAATTTACCTACCTTAGAAAAGATGGAAGGCTGAGTCAACCTTGAGCCTTGGTGAGATTCGAACCTGCAATAATTGCAGGCAGCTGGTGTTAATAACAGGGTGCTTTAGACCACTGTACTATCCAAGGCTCTTATTTCTCTGATGTAATAAAGTCTGATGGGTGAGTGGCGCGTTGGCCCATTGCCTCAATCAGGAGGCTGTCAGTTCGATCCTAGGTAGATATCTGGTGGCATTTATTCCTCTCTCTGGGTACAATGAGAATATATCTGCTGAACAAAACTCCGCATTGGCAACAGGAAGGGCATCCGGCCAGAAAAAACTCAGCTCCATTCAGTTGCCCAGACTCCACACAAGGGATTATGGGGTCGTTAAAAGAGGACGATTAAAGTCTGACGGTTGATGGGAGTTCATTGGAGCTCTGTTTCTTGTATGTCGTAAACTAGCATGTCCTGCCTTAACATGTTACGGGTTCCCTGAAAGTCTGGGTGAAGAACGTGAGGGCTTATCATCTCGACTCCCCTGAGTTTTGAAGGAACCTGGTTTGATTCTCCTCTCATTTTTCCCATCTCAAGAAGACCCACGAAGGGTGGTCATTGGGTAGGGAGGTGGTGGACTCCTTATTTCAACACAGTCTTCCTCAAGTCAAGGCTGATAGGATCTTTCCTTTGCTGCAAACCGTGGGGAGGAAAAGCACACGGGCGCGCCCTTCTGGTTGCATGCTCCCTCAAAGGTCTCCCAGATGTGTCTTCTCCTCCTGCCTTGCTTCTTTCATCTTTCCGTGAGGTTCTCAACCAAGCTATGGGTGAAAGAAAACCACCCAACGGAATGCAAAGACGGGTGTCTCCCCAGCTCGGTTCTAGAAGCTCCAGAAACTTTGATTTCTCAACTAGCTTTCACGCCACCTGATGAATTCGTCCATGTTCTTTCTCTCTCTTTTTTTTTCCCCCTCTCCCTGCGGCCTTGCAGACTGTGAATGTTACGGACACTCCAACCGGTGCAGCTTCATTGATTTCCTGAACTTGGTGACTTGCATTAGTTGCAAACATAACACGCGGGGACAGCACTGCCAGTATTGTCGGCTCGGCTACTTCCGAAATAGCTCGGCGGAGCTGGACGATGAGAATGTGTGCGTAGGTGAGTAGAAGGCGTGGAAGGCGCCAGAGCTGAAGGAGCTTTCTCGGATGAGAAGCGAAACGTCTTCAAAGAAAACAAAAACAAAACAGAAAGTACAAGTTGCCTCTTGGAAAAGAATAAATGCCACCAGGGTAGCTTCAGATCCGTTTGGCAACGTTCCAGCGCCACGGTTGACTTCTGGTTGCATGAACAATCAATCAATCAAACAATCAAACAAACAATCAGAATAGAGTTGGAAGGAACCTTGGAGGTCTTCTAGTCCAACCCCCTGCTCAAGCAGGAGACCCTATACTATTTCAGACAGGTGGCTGTCCAGTCTCTTCTTAAAAACCTCCAGTGATGGACCACCCACAACTTCTGGTGGCAAGCTGTTCCACTGGTTAATTGTCCTCCCTGTTAGGAAGTTTCTCCTTAATTCCAGGTTGCTTCTCTCCTTCAGTGGTGGGTTCCTCCCGGTTCGACCGAACTGGTAGCGGTGACGATGTGACGATATGACGTCACCGAACCGGTTCTGCCCCCCCTGCCCCATTTTCGCCCTCCTAGAGGCTCGAGAAAAGCTTCCGGAGCCTGGGGAGGGCAAAAACACTCCCACCCCACCCGCCATGATGCAGGAGGCCAACTAGGCCACGCCCACCTACGCCACACCCACCGAGCAACCAGGCAGAGAATCCGGTTGCTAAAATTTTTGAAGCCCACCCTTGGAAGAGGTCCACACACACAGGATTTCCAGAGTTGCTCCCGGTCTCCTCACCATCGTCAGAATTAGGGATGACTTCCGAGGTTTTCTCACCGTAGATTTGACTTTACTGGTCCCTTGTTTCTTCCAGATTGCAACTGCAACAGAGTTGGCTCGCTGGCTAACCGTTGTAACGAGACCGGCTATTGCGAATGCAAAGATGCGGGCGTGACAGGGCCGAAATGCGACGATTGTCTGCCCGGCTATTATTGGAGGCAAGGTTGCTTACGTAAGTATGTTTCCCCTTTCTGAATGGAGGCGCGGGAGTTGATGTGCTGACCTGAATCCAGGCCGATTGAACCAGGGAGGCCCTAGGGCAGCTTTTCTCAAGCTTGGTGATTTTTAAGACCTGTGGACTTCAGCTCCCAGAATTCCCCAGCCAGCAGGCTTTTAAGATGAGTGGAATTCTGGGAGTTGGAAGTCCATACATCCTAAAGCAAGCTGGCTGGGGAATTCTGGGGGTTGGGGTTCCCACACTTTAAAGTAAGCTGGCTAGTCCACTCATCTTAAAGTCACCAAGGTTGAGAGACATTGTCTTTGAAGCCATCCATAACCGTCCCTCATTCCTGACTCGACATGACTCAGTTCTGCGAATCTAACTGCCCTTTCGGAAGCCATCAAACCTCACTGGCAAAACCTTTATTGCCCGCCCAATTTGAATTTGGGGGACCCCCAACCTCCCTCCCCACCCTGGCTCCCGACTCCTCTAGCACTTCCAACGCCTCCCTCTCTCTCTCCACAGCGAACGTCTGCGACGACGAGCTCCTGATTTGCCAAAACGGAGGCACGTGTTACGAGAACCAGAGGTGTCTCTGCCCGCCGGGTACCAAGGGCATCCTGTGCGAACAAACCAAGTGCGAAGGGGAGGACACGGAGTGTGACTCGGTCTCCAGGACGTATCTCAGCCTTTCGGCTTTCGTGGCCAGCGCGGTGAGCCTACACATGCAACAACTCTTGGACCTCTGAAGGACAAGGAGGAAGGTGCTCCGTCAAAATCCCACGGAAAGGCTCGAGCGGAAGCGAGAAAGGATTGGGACAGCCCGAAAATGTTGCGCGCTCAGAAAAAAAACCCATCCTCCAGCCGGAGCTGGTGTCTCTTGGTCCTTGTTGGCCAAGCGTTGAAGGATTCAACAGAATTTCCTGCTCCTCACACAGATCTTTGGTTGGACATCAGTTGAAGGAACATACAGATACCTGTTATGGGGTCTACCAAGCCAGGAAAAGACACCTCAAGAGGACTTGGGGGGAAATTGTAAAGTGTTTGCAATTTTTCCAACTATCTTCCCGAGGGGGAAATTGTCCAGAGCTCTCCTTTGCACAGGGGTAGCTTTCAAAAAAAAAGGGGAGGGTTCGGGGGCAAAATGTCTTTGATTATCTTGCATTTATGTTGCACTGCTCTTTCCCTTCCAAATTCTCTTCTTCCTTCCAGCCCAGTTTTTTTAGGAAGATGTTTAGGAAATCGGCTAAACGGAGGCTGGCAGGTACAAAATTGGAAAAGAAGGAAGTTTATGGGGACCTTCTTTTGCTCAGGCCTCCAAGGATAACGTGGCCTAAAAAAAAAATCAAGTTGCTGAATTTATTAAGTTTTCCTTTTCCTTTTCCTTTTTCTATTTGGACTTGTTTTCCGTTTTTTACTCTTTGGTTAAGAGTCTTCAGCTTTCAACACTGGTTTTTTTATTACGCCAAAAATATTCCACACTCCTCCGGGCTTTGCCGAACAGATTGCGATTCAATTCTTTTCTTTTCTTTTTTTTTTCCCCCTTTCTTTTTGGTAGAGGATTATATTTGTTGGAATTATCAATATCCTAAAGAAGAGTTGGGGAAGGGGAGATTTAAAAAAAAACAATCAATCAGGTGAACTACTACAGCCTTTAGAGAGAGAGAGAAAAAAACAAAACCATTTTACCTGAAATATTATGGTGTTATAATCCATTACATAAAAGCAACTTATTAATTGCTGTTAGGTCTCGGATTAATTTTTTCCTCTTCCAGCTTTGCAGACTTAACTCGTTGGTTTGGTGGGCATCGTTCCAAAAAGATTGTGAAAAGGACAAGCAGTTGCCACTTCGCATTTCCTGATGCCAAAGATGGAATTAGGGGTTTGTTGAGAGTTTGCACGGGGCTTTCCTTTAAACAGACTAGCTTTCCTCATTATGATGGTTAGATCCTCCTAGTTTTTAAACCAAGAGCCAACCTTCCAGAGGTGGGGCTGCTGGGGGTTCGGGAGAACCTCTAGCTAAGATTCTGTGCAGTTCGGAGAACTCCCGAATCCCACTCCTGACTGGCCCCGCCCACCCTGCCCCGCCCACCCCAGGAGTCCTGACAAGACCAGTTTTGGATACAGGTAAGTGCAGGGCGTGCCCCGAGGCTCGGGGAAGGCAAAAAACGGGCCTACTGGAAGTTGAGGAAGGGCCTCCGGAGCCTGTTTTTCGCCCTCCCGGAGGCTCAAGAAAAGCCTCCGGAGCCCGGGGAGGGCAAACCCTGGCGCCATGGTGTAGGAGGTCAACTAGGCCACACCCACCATGGCCACGCCCACCCTGCAACCCTCTTTTGAATTGCGAGAGGAGAACTCCTTCAGACCGGCTGATTTTCGATAGGAAGGCAACGAACTCTTGAATGCACAAAGGATGATCAAGTTGGCTAGGACTGAAGCAAGGGTCGGCATCTTTTCAGGATTTGAACCTCATCCCCTGATACTGTCGTCGGATAAGAGCTGAATAAAAGGGAAGAATGGGGGGTGGAGGGGTGGGAAATGGCTTAAATCTATAGAATGCAGAATAACAGAGTTATTCGAATCTTTTATTCACCGAGTGCCGAACAGGTACATGCTTTGCGCGCTTAAAGAAAGATATAAATAAATAGAAGTAGAAGTAGAAATAAATAGAGATGAAAGGCATGATCTAAAAGGTTCCTGAAGCTGCATTTATGAAGGTTCTCAAAGTTATCCACAACTTCCAACTGTCTCTGGTTGGTTTCAGGGTCTATCAAGGTATTTATAACTCCACAGAAATGGATTCTGATGAGGTTGTCTTCCTACTCTAAAAGGTAAAGGTTCCCTCGTACATATGTGCTGGTCGTTCCCGACTCTAGGGGGCGGTGCTCATCTCCGTTTCAAAGCCGAAGAGCCAGCACTGTCCGAAGACGTCTCCATGGTCATTGTGGCCGGCATGACTCAACACCAAAGGCACACGGAACGCTGTTCCCTTCCCACCAAAGGGGGTCCCTATTTTTCTACTGGCATTTTTTTTTATGTGCTTTCGAACTGCTATGTTGGCAGAATACTTACAAAAGAGCCTTGGTAGTACAGTGGTCTAAAGCACCCTGTTTTTAACACCAGCTGCCTGCAATTATTGCAGGTTCGAATCTCACCAAGGCTCAAGGTTGACTCAGCCTTCCATCCTTTCTAAGGTAGGTAAATTGAGGACCCGGTTTGTGGGTATACAAAAGTATGAAGGCTATTGCTTAGTGCATTGTAAGCCGCCCTGAGTCTCCGGAGAAAGGCGGCATATAAATCAAATTTAAAAAAAAAAAGCTGGGACAAAGAATGGGAGTTCACCCCGTTACGCGGCACTAGGGATTCGAACCGCTGAATTGCCGTCCTTTTGATTGATAAGCTCAGAGTCTTAGCCACTGAGCCACCGTGTCCCTTGAGTGGGAACTCAAGGTCCCTTCTGTTCCTAGAGTGGGAATGCACCCTTCCCACTCTAGGAACACACAAAGATTAGCCTTGGAGGCCTCAAAAGCAGATCTATTGAGTCTCTCGATCTACTCAACTTTATGAAGCCAACCAAGTCAAATTGATAAGAGAGCATCCGGTCTGATGGCACCGGATCAACTGGATTCTGCAGGCTTACCCATGTTCTTTCCTCATCGCGTCGAGCAGCCAGATCTGAGAGATTCCATTTCCTGAACCAAATCAGGAGCCAAGATCTCGCGGCCAATTGCAGCAACGATGCTGACAGGATCCTGGGGAAATGAGCTATGAAGTCCTTTCCATGGGAAATTCCATCCAGGATCTGGAAGATGCAGAAAGTAGGGAAGCTATTTGCTCGGGATACGATCGCTGCTCTTCTGGAAGATTTCAGAAGAGATCAGCAAGGATTCTCTTATCAAATTTTCTTCTTGGGGTGTCAATTAAGCTAAGCCCCTCCCCCCTCAATGCACAGGGGGGAAAACCCCGTGACCCACATTCAACATAGATCTATGGAGATTCTCAGTCCTCCAGGTCATGCTTGTCCCAAAAGTGTGTTGTTTTTTTTTCAAAAGGCAAACTGGGCTTTATTTGTTTTTCCTTGAAGACGTTTCCCTTCTCCCCCAAGAAGCTTCTTCGGTTCTGACTGAATGGTGGGGAATGGAAGGATTGATATGCCTTGCAGTCCTCTGGTCGTTAGGGCTCTTTCTGAGAGTCGTTGAGGCCAGCTGGAGAGTTTAAACTGTGCCATCAGGGTCATCACCTGAATAGTGCAAAGGGGTGTGGAGCAGCGGTGAAATCCTACGTGAACCGGTAGTAAAAAAAAAAGGCTACCGGATCCTTCGAACCGGTATTTCCTACGATCAGCTGTGCCGCGTGATTTAGAATCGCTATAAAGCAGGAAATCCTGCTTTCTAGTTAATCTAAATCACGCAGCATAGCTGTTCTATTTACCTTCCCAAGCCTCCTTTTTCCGCAAACTGGCACGGGGCCGCGAACTGGTGGCAAATCGGGGAAGATTTCACCACTGGTGTGGAGCCTTCTTGCAACTGCTGAAAAGGGCTGTGTTGTGAATAGGAGATACCCTGTTTTCCCGAAAATAAGACCTCCCTGGACAATAAGCCCAATCGGGCTTTTGAGCACATGCGCTAAAATAAGCCCCCCTCCGAAAATATTTAAATGCATGAGCAGCCGGTTCCCTCCAATTCCTCTGGTTACGGTTAGGGAGACAAGAGCTGGAAATCAGGCAAGATGGTCTTGCTCCGTGTGCCCCAAAATAATAAGACCTCCTCGAAAATAAGGCCAAGCACTTATTTCGGGGTTCAAAAAAATATAAGACAGGGTCCTATTTTCGGGGAAACACGGTAGGTGGAAGACAAAAGCATCTTCGTTTGAAAGAGGGACGACTCAAAAGAGGCCATCTACGTTAAAATTGAACAGTCCTCTCTCGACAGAGAGGGAAGGATACAACACCCCCCCACCCCAATCTCCTGTTTACAACAATCTTTTCACAGCAGTTCCAAGGAAGTTCCCCATCCATATTGCATTATTCAGGCGAATAAACCTGCCAGTGGCTTCAATGACTCTCAGAAAGAGCGCTAACGACCAGAGGACTGTAAAGGAATACCAATCCTTCTATCCTCCATCGTTCAGTCAGAACAGAAGCTTCTTGGATGAGAAGGGAAACGTCTTCAAGCAAAAACAAAGTCCAGCGGGTTTTTTTGGGGGGGGGGAGTGCTTTGGGGACTCCAGATCTATCGGAGCTACTCCATTTGCTGCGCCGAGAATGGGGATCTAGGTGTAATCAGAGAATTATTAAAGTGTTTTTGTTCGGGAGGGGAAAAATTGGCCCACGGTAACTAATTCACTTGCTTTTACGCAACAGGGCTCTGATCCAAAACCCTGGAAAAATCCCACGTAATTTGCTCTCACTCTTAATTCAGAAGTCCTTAACTCACCCTTAGAAAGTACGAATCAGAAAAAGCCAAGTGTATTTTGAAAATACAACCTGAATTATTTATTTGGGGGGGGGAAAAAGGGCTTTTAAAAAGGTCTATTTTAATGTATTTACATTTAGGTTATTCATAACAGAAGGGTATATAGATGGATAGATAGATATATATATGTACTGATATTTAAAAACACAACTTTTTTTATCAAACCAAGTGAAAATGCCCAGGGTTGAGTGGCAGTGAGAATTAAGCAGCATTTCTCTCCCCCCCCCCCCCCCGTGCTTGGGACGCTCCCCAAATGTTGAGACGGAAAGACGCCAGGGAAAGGTTGATTACAAACGGCCAAATTGGAAGATTTTAATAAAAGATCGGATTTACCGCAGAGTAGTGGGCAAAGCAGAGAGAGGGACTCCCCTCCCTCTTTCCCAATCTAGTTGAGAAGGTAACCCAAATCTTTCCATATTTTTGCAAAAAAACCAAACAAACAAAACCCAGAGGCACTTTGATCAGAAAACAGGCGAGGGGAGGTGAGGAGAATTTTGCAGAATCTCTCAACGAACGGAGACAGGAAGTTATTTTGTTATTGGCGCAAAAGGTCTTTCTGGCCGATGTCGCTACAGCAATTCTCCACCCACCCCCTCCTGCGAGGCACCCGGAATTGAACAGGGCAAAGTTTCTTCCTCAAACTCGTTGTGTTGGGTACCCCGAAGAATCAGCAATGAAATAAAAGCAGGATTCCAGGTTTTGGGGTAGGAAGACTTCTTGAAGTTCAGAAGGGTTCCCACACATACCAGCAGAGTGACTGAGAAGAGTCCTCGATCGATGGGCGGCTGCACGGTTAAATAGGACACTATACACATGGAACCATTTAATGGGCACTTTCAGCTCCCTCGCTTCTAAAAAATAAAGCTTTCTTTGCTATACAAATGTACATGGTCCTTAAGGCTTACAGAGTTTGGGGTTCTTTTAATATATGGCTCTGTTTCAAGGCGCATCTGCCTCATGTCGGTGTATTTATGCATACAGACCCAGGCGTGCAAAGAGTCAGTCAAGTCTCTCTCTTTCAAGTCCTACAGGCAAGAGGTGATGGGAAGACTCGAATACAAGACACCTGGCAAGGAATGAGGGGTCTTTGGGAGGTCAGAAAGTGGTGCGTCTTTTCTTGGGTTCGGTCGAATCGTCCTTCTCCCGGGACACTTCCAATGTCCTTCGGGAATAATTGGGCCGGTCTTTCAAAGTTTTGAATTGCTCACTCAGGAAAGGGAGTCTCCGGTCCAAGGTCACGGGGGAGGGGGAGGGGGCTCTGCTCGGCACGGGCCTAACGCAGCTCGGCGTTTCCTCCAGGGTGTCCATGGAATTGCTATGGCTCTGAACGGTCAGAGGTCCGGAGGGTTTTTGCATTGGCCAGGGTCTCGAAGCCGGAGTCTGACCCTCCTTGCAGCCGGTGGCTTTTAACGCCGACTCCGCTCGTCTGAAGCGGCGGGGGTCCTGCAGTTTCTCCTGGATTGGTTTCACCTGGGCCACCGGAGGTGGCCGGTGGTTGGGTGTCTCCTGAGAGGTCCTTTTGCCGGCCGGAGTGGGAAGGGAGACCGGAGGGCGCTGGGTGGTGTCTGGGCTGGGGAGGGGCTGTGGTTTGGCTCCGCCGAGGGCTGCCGGGGGTTCTTGGGCGTCCCTTTGTAGAGTTGCCATTCCGGAGAGGGGGAAAGGTCTGGTTTTGAGGATTTTCATGGCGCTGGCTTTGTAAGTGTTCTTGGAGGTCTGGATGATGTTCCCTCTCCGTTGGGCGTCCTGGATCATCTCGTTCCAGTCTCTGTTCTCCTGAAAAGGACCAAGATGGGACAAAGGGAGGAAGGTCACGTAATATCTTTCATACTTCAGGGTTTCCAAGCCCAGCTGAGTCTCTAAATCCAGGCCGTCTGGCACTTCTCCGAAGCAGGGAGGGCTAACCCCCTGACCTTATGGGGCACCCACCCCTTCTGCAGGAAACAAGACCCCCTTTATCATCCAACTGTCTAGGAAGAGGGCAGGACAAGAAGCAACAGATGAAAGCTACTCAAGGAGAGGAGCAACTTAGAACGAAGGAGGAATTTCCTGACAGTTAGAACAATGAATCAGTGGAACAACTGGCCTCCAGAACTTGTGAATGCTCTGAAAGTTTTTAAGAAGATGTTGGATAACCATTTGTCTGAAGTGATGTAGGGTTTCCTGCCTAAGCAGGGGGTTGGACTAGAAGACCTCCAAGGTCCCTTCCAACTCTGTTATTCTATTCCATTCCACTCTACATTCTCTCCTCTCCTCTCCTCTCCTCTCCTCTCCTCTCCTCTCCTCTATTCTATTCTATTCTATTCTATTCTATTCTATTCTATTCTATTCTATTCTATTCTATTCTATTCTATTCTATTCT
>WNWU01000070.1:2997996-3024024 GCA_012654045.1 Ptyas mucosa
ATTATTATTATTATTATTATTATTATTATTATTATTATTATTATTATAATATTATATTTATATACCGCTCTACTCCCGGGGGACTCAGGGCGGTGTACAGACAAATGATAAAATACATATAATACAAATATTTTAAAGAATTGATTAAAATACAATTAAATAATTTGGTCTTAAACCTAAAATTAAAACTCTAAATTTATGAGATTAAGATTTAAAAATATAAGAGCAATTTTAGAAGAGGTTAGTCCAGGCCAGCCTGCTGGAATAGAAACGTCTTGAGGGCACGGCGGAAAGCGCGGAGATCTGGGATTGTCCGTATCTCCGGGGGGAGCTTGTTCCACATGGTGGGTGCCCCCACAGAGAAGGCTCTCCCCCTGGGGGCCGTCAGTCGACACTGTTTGACCGACGGCACCCTGAGAAGCCCCTCTCTATGGGAGCGTACTGGTCGGTGAGAGGGTACTGGTGGCAGAAGGCGGTCTCGAAGATAGCCCGGTCCTAAGCCATGGAGCGTTCTAAAGGTGGTAACCAAAACCTTGAAGTGCACCCGGAAGAACACAGGAAGCCAGTGCAGCTCGCGCAGGAGGGGGGGGTCACATGGGAGCGCCACATCGCTCCCATAACTACCCGCGCGGCTGCATTCTGGACCAACTGGAGCCTCCGGGTGCTCTTCAAGGGGAGCCCCATGTAGAGAGCATTGCAGTAGTCCAGGCGGGAAGTGACGAGGGCATGAGTGACCGTGTTTAATGAGTCCCGATTTAGAAAGGGGCGCAACTGGCGTATCAGGCGAACCTGATAAAAAGCCCTTCTGGCCACAGCCATCAGGTGTTCTTCTAAAGATAGCTGTGAGTCCAGAAGGACGCCTAAGTTTCGAGCCCTCTCCATGGGGGCTAATGACTCGCCCCCAATAGTCAGCGTTGGCACCAACTGACTATATCGGGATGTCAGAAACCACAGCCACTCGGTCTTGGATGGGTTGAGCCTGAGTCTGTTCCTCCCCATCCAGATCCGTACAGCCTCCAGGCACCGGGACATCACTTCAAGGGCATCATTGGGGTGGTCTGGGGTGGAGATGTACAGCTGGGTGTCATCAGCGTACTGGTGGTACTTCACCCCGAAACCACGGATGATCTCACCCAGTGGCTTCACATAAATGTTGAACAGAAGGGGCGAGAGAACCGATCCCTGTGGTACCCCACATATAAGGGGCCTCGGGGTCGATCTCTGCCCCCCTGCCAACACAGACTGCCACCGGTCAGAGAGAAAGGAGGAGAACCATCGCAACACGGTGCCCCTCACTCCCAACTCTTCCAGCCGGTGCAGCATGATACCATGGTCGATGGTATCAAAAGCCGCTGAGAGATCTAATAGGACCAGGGCAGAGGAACAACCCTTGTCCCGAGCCCTCCAGAGATCATCAACCAATGCAACCAATGCCGTTTCCGGCTGTGTCCAGGCCTGAAGCCCGACTGGAACGGATCCAGATAAGATGATTCATCCAGGTACTGAGGAAGCTGTTGTGCTACCACACTCTCAACAACCTTTGCAACGAAGCGAAGGTTGGAGACTGGACGGTAATTAGCCAATATTGCCGGGTCCAGGGAAGGCCTCTTGAGGAGAGGTCTCACCACTGCCTCTTTCAAGGCAGCAGGAAAGACACCCTCACTCAGAGAAGCATTTATAATCCCCTGGAGCCAGCCTCGTGTAACCTCCCGAGAGGCCAGCACCAACCAGGAGGGACATGGGTCCAATAAACATGTGGTAGCATTCAGCCTCCCCAGTATCCTGTCCACATATTCGGGAGTCACAGAATCAAACTCTTTCCAGGTGGTATTCTCAAGACCTGCCTCCATCCTTTCCTCTGAATCTACTATGTCAGAGTCCAGGTGTTCCTGAATCTGAGCGATTTTATCATACAGATATTGAACAAAATCTTCGGCTCTACCCTCCAAGGGGTCTTCCCGCGCTTCCTGAAGGAGCAGGGAGCGGGTCACCCTAAACAAGGCGGCCGGGCGGTTATCTGATGATGCAATAAGAGCGGAAAAATAGTTATGTTTTGCCGCTTTTATCGCCACTAGGTAAGTCTTAATATGAGATCTTACCAGTGTTCGGTCAGATTCAGATCGGCTGGCTCTCCAACTGCTCTCCAGGCGTCTTTTCCGACGCTTCATCTCCCTCAGCTCCTCAGTGTACCAAGGAGCCAGGCGAGATCGGCGTTGAGTCAGAGGCCGCAAAGGCACGACTCGATTCAAGGCCCCGGCAGCCTCCCTATCCCAGGTGGCCACCAGGTCTTCGATCGAGCCATGTGCCAGAGCCTCAGGAAATGGCCCAAGCTCCTTCTGGAACCTATCTGGGTCCATCAGGCGCTTGGGGCGGAACCACCTTATCGGTTCCGCCTCCCTGCGGCGGGGTGTGGTGGTTCGAAGGTCAAAGTGAAGGAGGGAGTGATCCGACCATGACAAGGGCTCAATCACTATATCCCCTATCTCAAGATCACTCAACCACTGACCAGAGACAAAAACCAGGTCCAGCGTGTTTCCCTCAGTGTGAGTAGGGCCATGAACTAACTGGGTCAGGTCCATGGCCGTCATGGAAGCCATGAACTCCTGAGCCACCTCAGACGCCTCACCGACGGATGGCAGGTTGAAATCTCCCATGACTATAAGTCTAGGGATATCAACCGCCACCGCGGCTATAACGTTGAGTAGCTCAGGCAGGGCTGCCGCCACGTAGCAGGGAGCCAGGTACGTAACTAGCAAGCCCATCTGTACCCCATGACCCCACTTCACAAGGAGGGACTCACATCCGACCGTCTGAGGAACAGTGGCCTCCTTCGGGCCAAGACCTTCTCTAATGATAACTGCCACCCCCCCACCCCTCCCCTGTGACCTTGGCTGATGAAATGCTCGGAAACCAGGTGGGCACATCTCTATGAGAGAAACCCCTCCCTCCTGGCCCAGCCAGGTCTCCGTAATACCTGCCAGGTCCGCTCCCCCCTCTTGAACAAGATCACAAATGAGGGGGGCTTTGTTTACCACAGACCTGGCATTGCATAGCATCAGCCGAAGGTCCAGGGCCTGAGGGTCTGTGCAACCTGGGGAACGAGCAGAGCATTGGGGGCCGGAGCACGCCACCGCTTGAAGACAGCGAGCGCGTACTCCCTTCACTTGATATGGCCCCCTACTCCCGCCATATCTGCCCCTCCCACCTATAGTACTGATGTAATGTCTACCGATAGTATAAGCTCTAACCCCCTCCTTGACTCCGGATTTCGTATCACCTCCATCGTGCTCCTTAGCCGGACTAGACCCCGTCCCTTGCAGATTAACCCCTGAACCCACACAACCCACCCCCCTCCCGGGAGGTCCCCCAGCCTCCTTAAGTTGTAGGAGACTTCTTGTCTAAGGACTTTGAGGAGGTGGAACGCGACAATTTGCTTTGTTTCCATCCGGTCTGCCCTTCCTCTCTTCCTGTTTTGTTTTCCTCCTTTTAATTTAATTTTATTGGAATTGTTTCGAGCAGTGTCAACTTACACAGAGCCTTTAAGAGCCCGGCGCCATTCAAGTTGACAAATTAAAATGAAAAACTAAACTAAAAGCAGTAACGAAGTGGCTCCATTCAACTTGTCATATCCCTGACCTAGTGATGTGTCCAAGTTAGGGCAGGTCATCGCTAACTGTCCAGCATGGACTGATACGTTTTGGAAATCTCTGAGGAAAAAAACCCCTGCACGGTGAACCAGTAAGGGTTGAACTGAATGCTGGACTCCCCAAGCTGTTTAGAGAAGGACTCCGTCTGGGATTCAAAGGGACTGAATGAAACTTTGGGGGTTTTCCTGGCTTTGTAGTGTCTAGACTAGTGTTTCTCAACCTTGGGAACTTTTCAGATATGTGGACTTCAACTCCCAGAATTCCCCAGCCAGGATGGTTTAAAATGGTTGGCCTTCAACTCCCAGAATTTTCCAGCCAGCAGCTTTAAGGGGCATCTTAAAGCATGCCAATTGGGGGATTCTGGGAGTTGAAGTCTTGAAGTGTCTACAAAGGTAGAAAGATGGCTTCTAGGGCATACAGGGATAAGACAGTTTTGCTTCATTCTATTCCAGAATTGGGGCTGGAGCCCCCCCCCCCCCCCCCCCAGCTGGCCAGGAGTCAGGCCTAACATGACCCCCGGCCCCCGGCCCTGCAGTAAAATGGCACCAAGTCCTGGCACTGGGGGGGGGGGGGGGAGAGACCTACCCAATCGATCCTTGAGGGCTGTTTGCCCGCACGCAGGTGACAATAATGCAATCTTTCTCGCGGCCTTGGAATCCGTCCACGGTGTCAATTTCCCCAACACTGGAGAGGGGAAAAAAAAAAACAGGACAGGAAGATGAGTCAGGATGGTATTTTTAATCCCCACCCCACCTTCAAAATTAAAAAAAAAACAACAACCCCCAAATAACCTCTTGGAAAACAAGGGGGGAATGCAGGAAAGATGAGTAATAATCTTAATTTAAGAGATTTTATGATCACATGAGATGGGGGGGAGAGAGGGAGAGAGAGAGGCAAGGAAGCAAAAGGTCAGCTGGAAAAAAAAATATCACAGGTAGCCCTTGACTTACGATCATAACTAGGACAAGAATTTGTGGCGAAGCAAAAAGGTTGTTTTTTCAAGCGCCCAATTTTATGACCTTTCTCTTTTTTTCATTTTTTTAAAATCAAAGTTGTTAAGTGAATCGCTCCGCTTGTTAAATAGATCGTGCAATCATTAAGCAAATTCGAATTCCTTCGTTGACTTTGCTGATCGGAAAACCGGCTGCGAAGGTCACCGAAGGGCATCACGAGACTCCGTGATGTTACAACCGTCATAAATACATGCCAGTTGCCAAGCATCTGAAGTTTGATCGGTGATGCTGTCCCTCTGAACGGTCACTCAATGTACTGGTGTTAAGTCAAGGACTACGTGTACTCCATGCTGTGTCAAAAACAACTCAGGGCACAGGGTAATAAGATGAAGAGGATGGCCACCGTTCAAGTGTCCTGTCCTCACCTGTTTTCTCCAAATTCTTTATCCAGCTGTCTCTGTATCCTCCTTTTCTGCGCGTTGTAAGGGGTGATGATTCCAATTTGACGTGCGCCGATATCCTTCTTCTTCCCTTTAAGGACCTTCATGAGTTCCACCAACAGCTTCACTTCTTGGGGGTTACAATAGGAGCTGAACAAAGGGAAACCAGGGGAAGGGAAGATTTAGGGAAGAAGAGGGAGGGACGGAGGAAGAGAACGAGGGAGGGATAAATTAAAGTTGTAAATTAGATCATGGGGATGCTGCAATGGTCGTAAGTGTGAAAAATGGCCATAAGTCACTTTTTTCAGTGCCGTTATAACTTTGAATGGTTGCTAAACGAACCATGGTTAAGTCCAGGATGGCCTGTATTCTAAATTTTATGTCCTATAGTATGTCTCATTTTATTTTATTTTATTTTAATTTACCCTGTTTCCCCCAAAATAAGACATCCCCTGATAATAAGCCCAATCGGGCTTTTGAGCGCCTGGTAATAAGGCCAAGCGCTTATTTCAGGGTTCAAAAAAATATAAGACAGGGTCTTAGTTTCGGGGAAACACGGTATTATAAATTTGTCAAACAGAAACAAAAACAGGAATAATATAAAAATACAATGTTTTTTGTATATTGTATCCCACATGAAGAAACAAATCACAATTTGGGACCAGAATTCCCTTTGGTGGGCAAAAGTAACGGTTAAACGAATTGCATCCGATTTTGTAACCTTTTTACACCACCGTTGTTCAGCCAATGGCTGCCGTTGTTAAGTGAACCCTACAGACGTTGAGCAAAGCCGGCTTCTCCCATGGACTTCGCTTGGCTGGAGCCAGCTGGGAAGCTCAGAAATGACGGTCACGTCACCTGGGATTTTGCAACTGTCGTAAGTACATGCCAGTTGCCGAGAGTCCCGATTTTGATCACATGATCCTGAGGATGCTGTGAGGATTGTAAGTGTGAGAACCAGTTGCAAGTCATCTTTTTCAGTGGCTGTTGTAACTCCAAACGGCCACTGAATGAATGGTTGTAAGTCAAGGACTACCTATGCACGAACGTTTGTTGAAAGGGAAGTTTCCCTTCCAGCTCTATTCTATTCTAGATTTCTATTTCCTTGCTGTTGCATCTGTGATTTGTTAACTTGGGCTAGTTGTCGCAGCTACTGAGAGTCAGACAAGCCATTTAATCAATACAGACAAGACAACTTACTCGTTTTCTCGTTCTTCGTGGCTGTCTAAGACATCGAAAAGCAAGTAGGGTTGGAAAGGCCACGCCAACGAGAAGCGATCTTCTGCTATTTTCCTGTCGTGGGAGAATTGCCGTGGGATTAAAAAAAAAAAAACGCAAAGTAGAATTAAGGAGTTTACACCAGGTCGCTTTTCACAAACAGATGCTGAATTGTATAGGAATGGCCCAATTTTTTAGCTTGTCACACACACGAAGCTTGGAGAAACGGTGTAGAAATATTGCAATGTGTTCAAAAGCATGATTTGAAGCCCAGGAAATGTTAGGAAGAAGCTTAGAACTGGTTCCGCTACTATCTGACTGGGGGGAAAACAGGGAAGGCATGGAAAAAAACATCATCAGGTCTTCCAAATACTTCAATTAATGAAAATATTTACAGACCCCTCACATCCTGGACATAAATTGTTTCAACTTCTGCCCTCAAAGAGATGCTGTAGGGCACTGCACACCAGAACAACTAGACACAAGGACAGTTTTCCCCCGAATGCCATCACTCTGCTTAACAACTAATTCCCACAACACTGTCAAATAATTTACTAAGATTGTATTACTATTATTATTCTTTTCCTTACTAGTATCTATCTCTTCCCACTTATTACTATAACCATGTTGCTTGTATTTTTCAATTTATATTGTTTTCATTTGTTTCCTAGTACGATTTGACAGCTTATTAGTAACCTTGACTACCATTAAGTATTGTATCTTTTTATTCTTGATGAATGTATTTTATTCTCCTTATGTACACTGAGAGCATATGCCCCTAAGACAAAATTCCTTGTGTGTCCAATCACACTTGGCCAATAAAGAATTCTACATTAATATAGTTCCTTGTGAAGTCAATTTCCTGGTCTGGCTTATCTCAAACGGCTGATAATTTTCTCGTTGCAACTCAGGGGGAAAAAAAATTCCACTTTTTTTGCAAGATCCTCTCTCAATTTTTTTAAAAAAGTTAAAAGACATCAGAAAAAAACAATCTGAATTGCTAGATGAAGGTTAATGACGGTGATGATTTTACATACAAGAAACTAACCCCACCCCCCCAAAACAAATAAATAAATAAAATAAAACCCAGGGTAAATGACCAAGACAGAATGACATAAGCAGTTTGTGACGTCACAAAAAGGATAGCTTTGGGGCTATGCAAACACCTCTTATACCATGTTTCCCTGAAAATAAGACCCTGTCTTATATTTTTTGAGCCCTGAAATAAGCGGTTGGCTTTATTTTCGGGCAGGTCTTATTATTTTGGGTTCCAGCTCTGTGTCCCTAACCAGAGGAAACGGTGGGGACCGGCTGGGCATGCTTTTAAATATTTTCAGGGGGGGCTTAATTTAGCCCATGCACTCAAAAGCCCAATTGGGCTTATTATCCAGGGAGGTCTTATTTTTGGGGAAACAGGGTAATAAAATAGGCAAAAATGGCATGGTTGGGGAGGGGGGGAAGCAAAGATGTGGAATAAAAGGGACATCAGACCCACTTTTTAACTCTTTTAAGGAAGTCTTAAAATTGCCTACCTGTCAGTGGTCAAGATCCCTTCGTAGATATATTTGGATGGAAAAAGGCAGATTTCAGGGTGCATCCGATACTGAACGGTGAGCTGAAGGACTGGAAATTTTCCCGAGATATTTTCTTGATCTTGTTCCTTGAGATGCTTGCAGAGACGGCCGATCATAGACTGGTCGAATTTGTAATCCTGAGCTTTCTAACAACATGGGAAGACAAGACATTCAGAAGGGCTGCCCCAGCTGAAAAAAATATATACAGGTAGCCCTCAACGTACGACCACAATCGAGCCCAACAGTTGTTAAGTGAATTTTACCCCATTTTACCATCTTTCTGACCAGAGTTGGGATGCTGTAACCGTCATAAATACGAACCAGTTGCCAAGCACCTGACTTTTGATCACATGACTGTGAAAAATGATCGTGATTTTTTTCCCCAGTGTCGTCGTAACTTTGAATGGTCCCTAAGTGAACCATTGTAAGTTGAGGACTGTACTGCACTGTGGAATTCATCTCTACCATCTTTCACCAGCAACGTGGAAAGGCAGATACATTGCGCCCATTTTACAGATGGGGAAAAATAGAGACAAGCAACTCAATTGACGAGGGACCATGGTCGGCACAGAGCAAACTTTCGTGATCTAAGTTTTTGTCTTCTTTCCCTCCCCAAAAAAGAGAGAAGACTGGGTTCAGAACAGGCATAACAAAGGCCACTAAACTCCAGATGCCACAGGTACAGTGGCTCGGAGATCGTAAGTTAAGCTTAATTTATTTCGCCTTAAAAACTTTCCCCCAAACGGCTGGTGTATTTTGGAAAGCTTTTTCCATTTGCTCAGCTACCAGGGAAATAAAAAAAGCTCCTGTAATTATCTCGCTAGTCAAGTATCCCTGAATTCCAGACCGTGAATTCCCCTGTGTGTTTAGCCCTATCGTTGATTTGATTAGAAAGGAGGCGGGGAAGCAGTCCGCCCCCCCCCCCCCATGGCAGTAACGGAGGAGGCGGTGACAAAGAACTAAGCAATTAATTTAATCCTGCAATTAACTTGAAGGCAGCCACAAAGGCGGTCTGTAGACCGTTAGGAGCTGATTAAAAATAATAATAATGACGACGATAATATTCCCACTAGTGTCACAAAGAGACAAAAAGCAGAGCTCGCCACTTTGGGAAATAAGAAGGGGGATTCAGAACCCCGAGACATCTGGGAGGTGGGCTGGGAGGAGCAGCCTGCAGGAAAAGCAGCTGTTGGCTAGGAAAAGAAGTTTGGTTGCGTTTTGCACATCTGGGGACGTCTTAAAGGGCCCAACTACGTACCAGGGACTTGATGGTGGGAGGCAGCTGTTTGGGGTCGCCGACCAGAACCAGCTTCTTACAGCCGTGAATCAGAGGGATGAGTGTTTCGACTTCACACGTCTGTCCTGCCTTTTTAACGACAACAACAAAAAGTACCAGGGTGGGAAAAATAGGTTAGAAACTGCAAAGGAGGAGATGAGGAACAAGCACAGACATAAACACAGCTAGTTTCTGAGTCAATCAGAGTTGATCTGAGGGACGGTCTCTTGCCGGTCATATCTATCCGACTCATCAGAGCAGGGAGGTAGGGAATGCTGCGGGTTCCATCCGCTAGGGCAGGGGTCAGCAATCTGCGGCTCTGGAGCCGCATGTGGCTCTTAAAAAAAAACAACCGTCTTGCTTGGTAATGGAAAGGGTTTGGTTGTAAGATGAGGATTGCCTGCACCCAGGAGGTAGCTAACTTTTCCAAGGTGTAGTGGCCACGCCGCTGGGGTCTTACCTCGTCCACAATCACGCAGCTGACGGGGTCCCCGCCCAACCTCCGGAAAGCCGATTTCAGCAGCACTCCTCCGCTCGTGCTCAGGGTGCAGCAAATGATATGGGATTCCAAAATGATGCTTGCTTTCAATTCCTGAGATCGTCCGCGAGCCTAAAATGTGAAAGAATCCTTTTCGGTGCTGGGGGATCGGTCCGGGATGAGATCCAGTCCCTTTGCAATGGACATTGTTGATTTCACGGAAGGAACTTAAAACTCAAAACAGGTCTCCTTTTATTTTTCCCCCCCGAGGAACAAGAAGGTTCCGATGCTAAAAGTGCAAAATCTATAAGAGCTTTCTCTCTTCAGAGCACACTTGGATTGCATTTACACAGCCTGATTCAATTATCATTTATTTCTGCCCCGCCTTTTATTATTTTTCAAATAGCTCAAGGCGTTGAGCACATCCGACACAACTTCCTCCTCCTGTTTTCCTCGCAATAACCACAACCCTGTGAGGTGGGTTGGGCTGAGAGAGAGAGCGATGGCTTTCATGCCTAAGGCGGAACTAGAACTCACCACCTCCTGGTGATTGGCCCAAAGTGACTCTGCTGGCTTTCACTGCTAAGGCAGGATTTGAACTCATGTCCTTCTGGTTTCTAGCCTGGTGCTTTAGCCACTAGGCCAAACTGGCTTCAAGTCAACTTCGTTTCCCGAGTTTGCACTGTATGCTGAACCATAAAATCAGGCACAGGCTTAGATTCATTTAATGTCCACGTGATTAGCTCAACTACAGACTCCATTGATTAAATTCGGATCAGGGATGGATCAGCGGCCTAGATTCCTCTCTAGATCCACCATTGCCAGAAAGACAGATCTGGTCCAGTGGCTGAGGCACAATCAAGACCCAAATCAGTAAAAAAAAAAAAAAATCCAGCCTGCTTCCTTTATTCCCCCCAAGGCAGAAAAGAATTTGGATTTTCCTGTTGGAATGAAAAAACTGTTATGGATTCTACGGAAGTCATTTCTTACCTCTTTGAGTTGAGAAGCCAAGCGTTGCCTCTCCTTCGAGAGCTGGCAAATTTCGTCCTCCAGTTGTTGTTTCTGAAACAGAACAAAAATAATCCTTCTTTATTTCAAAATCGAGAGCAAACATTTACACAAGTCATGTTGAAAACTGGGCTCAGGAGCCTGCGCAGGTCAGACGTTCCCACTGCTTGTCACACATCGGCCATTTCCTTTTTAATATTTGACCTGAGAAACTGAGTCATCAGCAGCTTTCTCTAACCAAATAAAATCCTGCAGTATTACGAAGATCAAACCACGGTTTCGTGACTCAATTAGTAACATCATCATCAGCTCGTATTGAGGAATATCTGCAAGAAAACCACCAAGCTCAGAGAGCACCAAGGACCTCATAATTCTCCTCCTTCCCTTCCTCTCCACAAACTCCATTCCCTTCTAACACCGATGATGTTACCTAGCTGGGTCATGAAATGTCTGCAAGAAAACCACCAAGCTCAGAGAGCACCAAGGAGCCCACAGATTTTGGCTTTCTAGAGGAAAGATAAAGAAATGATGAGGTCTATCTGAAATTCCTGAAGCTCTTCCTGAAAGACTATTTTAGGGGAAAAATGAAGAAATAACTCAGTTTCAGTGTTTTAGTGGGGTTTTTTTTTCTCCCAAGAGATTGTTGATGGAGTCAGAAGTCCCCACTCATCTACTGACATAGGTAAAGGTTCCCCTCGCACATCTGTGCTACTCGTTCCTGACTCTAGGGGGCGGTGCTCATCTCCGGTTCAAAGCCGAAGAGCCAGCGCTGTCCGAAGGCATCTCCGTGGTCATGTGGCCGGCATGACTCAATGCCAAAGGTGCACGGAACGCTGTTCCCTTCCCACCAAAGGTGGTACCTATTTTTCTACTTGCATTTTTTTTTACGTGCTTTCAAACTGCTAGGTTGGCAGAAGCTGGGACAAGTCACGGGAGCTCACCACATTACGTGGCACCAGGGACTCGAACCGCTGAACTGCCAACCTTTCAATCGACAAGCTCAACGGCTTAGCCACTGAGCCACCACGTCCCTGTATTTACTGCCAAAATGACCCCAAAAGTAACTTTTCCATCTGGGATCTGGTAGTTTACCTGCTCTCCCTTCTCGCTTCTGTCCATGGCCCGCAGACGAGAAAGTGCGTCTAACCGTCGATCCAAATCTTCCTTCTTCTTTTGGAGGTCTTGATCTTTACCGAGCATGGCCTTATCTACAGAATCAAACAGGGAGGTCGGCCTTTGGAGGGCGAAAACACAAAAGTGTGGAGGCCAATTTTTTTCCCCCACCTTGTTTTCCTCCTGTAAATTTAGGTGCATCTTACAGTCCAAATAATACAGTACTTCTATTCTTCCTGTTCCCTCTGGAACATTCTGATTTAGATTTAAGGATCTAGCAGGCCATAGATTCTTTTCCGAGATCACTAATGCTTTGCAGGGGTATTTCTAAATAGCCAGATTCCATTCGGTTGAGTATCATATTCTAATAAACATCTCTCTGCTTTTCTGATACTATGTTAAGAGCAAAATGGCCCTTCTGTTATCCTTTTATCCCTCAGCCGAGAGGAAAATAATAATAATAAATAAATAAACAGGGCTGCCAAAATAAGACACCAGGTACCATTCAATTCCTAACCCAAGAAAGGAGCTTGGGGGGGAAGGCAACACAATTTCACACTCACTGATCTTGCGATCAATCTGATCATCCAAGCTGAATTTCCGGACTTCGCTGTTGATCGATTTCTGTTGTCCCAGACGGACTAGGTTGATGTCTCCACAATTCCCTAGAGGTGAGAAAAAGGCAGAGTTGTGTTATTTCTCAAGACAGAGTAAGCAGACACCAAATCCTATGTTGTTTGCCAAGATATCAAATTTTATAAATAATTAAGCAAATAGAAATAGCACTGTATTCTAACAAGGAAGGAAGGAAGGAAGGAAGGAAGGAAGGAAGGAAGGAAGGACGGACTGAAAGATGCTAAAATCAGGGAGGGAAGGGAGGGAAGGATGGATGTAGGAAGGAAGACGGAGGAAGGAAGGAATTAAGGAAGGAAGGAAGAACAGAAAAATACTGAAATCAGGGAGGGAGGGAAGGAAGGAAGACAGGAAGGAAGGAAATAAGGAAGGAATTGAAGGAAGGAAGGAAAACAGAAAGATGCTGAAATCAGGGAGGGAGGGAGGGAAGGATGTAGGAAGGAAGACAGAGAAAGGAAGGAATTAAGGAAGGAAGGAAGGAAGGAAGGAGAACAGAAAGATGCTGAAATCAGGGAGAGGGAGGGAAGGAAGGAAGACGGAGGAAGGAAGGAAGGAAATGAAGAAGGAATTGAAGGAAGGAAGGAGAACAGAAAGATGCTGAAATCAAGGAAGGAAGGAAGGAAGGAAGGAAGGATTGGGAGGGAGGAAGGATGGACAGTAGTAATAGCAGTAATACTTAGACTTAATACCATTTGACAGTGCTTTACAGCCCTTAGTAAGCGGTTTATAGTCAGCCTCTTGCCCCTAAGCAGTCCTCAATTTACCAACCTCAAAAGGATGGAAGGCTGAGTCAACCTTCAGCTGGTCAGAATTGAACTGCTGGCTGTGTTCACTTTATTCACTTGACCGTGGGGATGCTACAATGGGTCTTATGTGTGAAAAAGGGCCATAACTTTTTTTTCACTGCCATTCACTGCCATTTTCACTGTCATTGTAACTTCGGTCACAAACTGTTGTAACTCAAGGTCTACCTGTATTATAAACTTGCATAATGCATCTGGTTGTTTCAATGTCTTAAGCCTTGTGCAACTTCTACTGTCTCCAAAGGACAACCACCACAAATAATTAAAATTAAAAGGGGAGCGGGGGAAAAAGGGAGGTGAGGCCCGATCATACCTAAAGCGTTTTTCTCTCGGAATCTTTTGAATCCCAAAATTATTTTTTTCATGAGGTTATCGATGGCTGCGTTGGAAGGGGCACAAACCAAAATGCGGTTCGTCTTGATCTTGGCGTTCAGCCTCTGGACGGAATTCTCCTTTCCTGATCTCTGGAGATTAAAAACGACACAAGACGGTCTTGGCTTCGAAATATAAACGTTAACAAAATCATGAAGCTCTTCAAAGATTTGTGTTGGGAGGAAGGCAACAGCAAACCGCCAGAGCACTGTTGCCAAGGAACCTATGGATATATATATCTATATATCTATATATCTATATATCTATATCTCCATACAGACAAGTCTTCAACGTACGACCGCAATTGAGCCCGAAATTAATGTGGCCAAGTGAGAAATTTGTTAACTTGAGTTTTGCCTCATTTTACAACCTTATTTGTTAAGTGAATCACCACACCACCGTTCTTAAGTGAATCTGGCTTCCCCATGGACTTTGCTTGTCAGGAGGCCGCAAAAGGGATCACGTGACACATACACACACACTGCAACCGTCATAAATATGAACCAATTGCCAAGTGTCCGAGATTCAGTGCGGTTCAAATGAGTATAAAGATTTATTGAAAGCTTGACATCTCTACAAGAATCTGACCAACTAACAGTCAAGGGAAATGAGCGGGAGATAAGAAAGGCATTCAAGGTGAGCTGGATTTAGAGCTCTTGTGGGCGCGCAGGGACTCATGATCGATGATGCGTTTGACCAGAACAAACAAAGTTGCTTCCTGCAAAGGCTCATGTCAGGCTGGCCTGATTCTATGTCGGTTTTAAAGTTTGATAATAATTTTTAAATTGAAATGTTTTAAATTATGGGCCAAATTTCATTTAATTATTTTTAAAACTATTTTAACTTTTGTGTACAAATGTTTTATTTGGCTGTTCACCGCCCTGAGTCCGAAAGGAAAAGGGCGGTATAAAAATTTAATAAATAATAATAAATAATAAATAATAATAATGTGCCTTTGCTCCTCCTTTATGTCTTATGGGAGGGGCCAATCATCTCCAAGCCCTACTCCCAAGTCGCCCCTTTTGTCTTCACTGTTCTTGCCTTCTGGCAGCTCTGAGCATGCGCACACTGGGAACAGGCTCCCCATTCCTCTGCCTCGCTGATGTCTGACTCTGGAGGCTCCGGAGACAGCTCATTAACTGCCAGATGGCCCTGGCCCCCTCTCTGCCTCCAATGCAGAGCCCTCGTCCGAGCCTTCCCCAGACTCCAGGATTGGCCCATGTTCCTCCCCAAGCTCCTCACTGTCCGACTCTGCTGCCAGCACCGCAGGCCACCAGCGGACCACAACATGGCGTACCTCACCAAGGATGCGGTGGAGAAGTCCAACTATCACCTTCGACTTCCCCGTCCCAGGTGGTCCATGGATTAAGCAGATCTTGGGTGATGATGGATGTTGGGTTATCATGGCATAAGCACTTTCAATAGCTCGCCTCTGCCCTTCATTGAAGTCCTTCATGTAAGGAAGCTGGGGGGAAAAGGGAGGAAGAACAGAATCGCACCAGGTCATCAGAAGACACTTTCCATCTCCATGACCTACTGCAGATGTCGTCTGCAGTAGACATCTCCCCCCAAGACACCCAGGTGGGTCAGGTTTCCAAGCAACACCCCCAACTCCTTTCTCCAAATGGCAGAAGTCAAGTTTGGAAAAAGAGTGTCTTATTTCATATCAGACACAGATTATGAGAAGGGAAAGCTAGGACTTAATGGTTCATATCACCATGATATAAAAAAGTTGCCGAGACTCTAGAAAGAGTGCAGAGAAGAGCAATAAAGAGGATTAGGGGACTGGAGGTTAAAACATATGAAGCATAGTTGCATGGATTGGGTTTGGCTAGTCTAGTGAAAAGAAGGACTAGGGGAGACATGATAGCAGTCTTCCAATATCTAAGGGGGCTGCCACAAAGAAGAGGTTTCACCCTATTCTCCAAAGGACCTGAGGGCAGGACAAGAAGCAATGGATGGAAATCAAGGAGAGAAGCAACCTAGAACTAAGGAGAAATTTCCAGACGGTAAGAACAATTAATCAGCGAAACAGCTTGCCTCCAGAAGTTGTGGGTATTCCATCACTGGATGTTTTTAAGAAGAGACTGGACAGAATGGTATAAGATTTCTTGCCTGAGTAGGGGGAAGACTCTAAAGCCCCTTCCAACTCCATTATTCTATTATTCTGGGAACAACCATCAACATTCTTACCGATTTCTCAGGCTCGGTGTTCAAATCTCTCGGGGAGAAGTAGGGGGTACTTGGAGACAGGATGGGTGTGGCTAACGGGCTGCAATTCAGCATCAAGAGGGCCTGGAACCTCCGGTGGGTTGTCGCTAAGGAGCTGACCACCATGCATTTCACCTCTTTCTCGATGCGCGAGAGATTTCCTTGAGTCTGGATGGAGAGGTGACAGGTGACCTGTTGCTCTTTCTTTTCTGTTTTGGGAAAACAGACCAACAAACATTTGTTCAAGCATCACGTTTAGGGCATAACCTACGTTAGGACACAAATCATGGTTTGATTTTTCCAAGCGCTTAATTAGAACTCGCCAAAGTTAGGACGCAAATCATGGTTTGATCTTCTAAGGAGGCTTTTTTTTTAGGGGTGGAGAGAAAGAAGAACTAGGGATGTTGGCCACACCTTGAGTTATTTGTAATAAAACTGGGATAAAAAGAAATAAATTACAATTCTTTGGACCGCTGCTAGAATGGACTTTTCATGGGTCATTGACATTAAAAAAAAAATTCCTCAAAACAACCACCCAGAAATACTTACTAGTATTATGAATGGGAGGTTGAGAGAAACGAGTCACGAAACCAACATGCCGGACCACACGGTTTTCCCCGTCCCGTTCATCGTAGTAGAACCGTTTCTCAGATACTATTAGGAAAACCACATCATCTTCTTTGGGATATTGCTGAGTTTCTATTTCATGCTGGGAAATGTTAGCTGCGGGGGAGAAGACAAACACAGGATGATCACCCAGGTCTACAGGCAGTCCTCGACTTACGACCACAACTGGGCACAAATAGTTTTAGGAGATAGTAATCAAAATATTTACAATAATGTTCATTACATTAGTGTTGATTCTATTATTATTATAATAATAATAATAATAATAATAATAATAATAATAATAATAATGTTTACTTATCCATTTTAACATACTTCCCTTATATCATTGATCTTTTCCTTGTATTAACCTGTTTCTAACTTCTGTTTTTATCAACTAACCATTGATAAAATAAATCCCAGGTCAAAAAGTATTCAGTTTCTTTCTTTCCCTTAATTGTAAGTGTTAGTCTGTCCATTTCTGCACATTCTAGTATTTTTTAAATCACATTTTCATCTGTAGGGATCTCTTCATTTTTCCATTGCTGTGCAAATACAATTCTATCTGCAGTCAATATATGTAAAATCAGATATGCATTCCCCTTATTGTACTTATCCAGTTAAATGCCCAACAAGAATATTTCTGGTTTTAAATCAATATGTTGTTTTTCCAGCCATGTATATATTTTTGTCCAGTATTTTTTTTTCTGCTTTTGGACATATTCACCACATATGATAGTACGAACCAGGTATCTGATGGCATTTCCAACATTTTGACATATCCTTTAAATTAACAATGTCAACTGCATATAAATAAAATCTTTATAAAATGTTTTTATTGATGGTGTCCCAAAGTGAGGCATTTTAGGGTGTGCTTGTCTGTTCCATTTTATTTAAGGCAGTTTTGCTAACAATTCGGATTTTTTTCCCTCCCTTATCAAATTTCTCACTTAACATCATCAATTTTGGGCTCTGATTGGTTTTCTGACCTGCGAAATCTGCTTTGTTTAAGTCCATGTTGAAATTCAGCAAAGTCAAATGAAAAGGCTTCGGCTCTTTTAGCTTCTGATTCTCCAGCCATTCACACGTGACCTGGAAATGGCGGGGGAAAATAAGCCAACATTGGTTTAACATTATCATGTGTGGATAAGACCTCATCGCATCTGCAACACCGTATTTTGCTCTGACATAGAAATACTTCTTATTCCCGCTAATATCCATGCCTCCAAAGACACACCCCCTCCCCAGCAGGAAACTTCCAGAAGGACATGCCTGCTGATAATAAAATGCATATAACCCTCTATGGCTACAACTGAGTGCCAAATTTTAGTTGTTAAGCAAGACAGATGTTCAGTGAGCTCAGCTCCGTTTTATGACCTTCCTGGTCACTGCGGTTGTTAAGTTAGTCACACGGTTGGGAAACGCATCTGGCTCCCCTATGGACTTTGCTTGTCAGGTCGCAAAAGGGGGATTGCATTGACCCCGAAACATTGCAGCCATCATAAATATGAGCCACAACTCCTCAAGAAAGTCCAGTTGCCTTTTGGAAAAGCACCTTTGGGACAACCATGACCTGTGTCAACTCACAAAGCATTCCTGGCCTGCTCTCGAGTTGCCATAGGCCAGGGGGGGATGGGAAACCAGCGAAATGGCACAGCAGTCAAAGACAGATGCACATTCCACGCTTATCTCTCTCAAGGCTGTATCCCAGGGATACCTACAGCAGCCGAAGGGGAGTGACCTCTACAACCTGCGAAATTGTTCTGTTGGCGAATGTGATTGATGACACAGACTGGGGGGAGGGGGGAAACAGGATAATAATTGGAGCGTAAATTACGTAGGGTCAGAGCTGGCTTCACTTAGGAACATGCCGACATGAAGCTCCTAATAACTGGATTTCTTTTGAAGCTTGGTTTGAGACTCATGATTTAATTAGGGCATCCGTCGTAACCCTGACAGCAAGCCAGCTCTGACCCTACGTAGGATTGAGAATCTCCACAGACATTTAGACATCTGAATGGTCTTGGAGCAAAGAAGGCCGCTTACCTCTTCAAAGGCGTTGAGCATCATCAAAGGGAAGAAAATCTTAAAATAGTCATCGTAGTTCTGAAACTTGACCGGAACGACGATAACAATTGCCTGCAAGAGATGGTTGGGTGGTCCAAACTTCTTGAAGTTGGCAAACATATCGTAACTCCACTTCATGATTTCTTTGGTGAAAATGCTGTGGTCTCTAGGCTGGTTGTGAGAACTGTTGACTCGGGTAAAGGATGGGTGTGCTTCCTGACCAGTGTTAGAGCGTGGAATGGGCATCTTGTTGGCAATACCAACAAGATAGCTGTTTGGGACACTGTGGGGCAGTGTGGAGACGTTATTCCCATTCCTAGGGCAAAGGAGATTGGCCAGAGTTAGCTTGGCCCTCACGTCATCTGCCTTCAAGGCAGCAAAGCGGATTGGGTTGGATTTGGTCTTCGCTGGTGCGACCTGCGCAGAGCTGGTCTCGAGGTCTTTGGTGAGGTTGGCAATCCGAGAAGAAGCACTGGAGCTGAAGATTTTCTTCGTGGAAGGCTTGGCAAAGACGTGATCTGGAGGGTTAGGCAGAGAATGACCATGGCAGAAGGGACCTGCTCCTTCCATCTTTAGAGGACATCCGAGGTGCCTGCATTTCTCAACAGCCTGAGGCTGATCTGTCAAGGTTGGGTGGACATCTAAGTCTTCTGGGCAACTGCTACTTTCCATCTGTGAGCAAAGCTCCATGTCCACCACATCTCTCTGCGTTAGGAACAAGTCATCCTCATTCTCTTCTGGGTCAAGGTCCTCCTTTAAGCCAGACACATCCTCACTCAAGTTCTTGGAAGAGGAACCCGAGTTGGCCCCACCAACTTCACTTGAAGAGCAGACATTCCCTGGAGCAGAGGTGGAACACCCTGGGACATCTGAATCGGGCATGATAGTCTCCTGTCTTGATGATAGAAGGGCTTCTCTCTCCAGAGCTCCAGAATGGGACCCATCATCTTCTTGTGAATGCTGCGGCAGCAATTTCTTTGGGTGGTTAAAAGAACTGCTGGGGTAGTTAGGCTTTCCTTGTAGATTGTCACTCTTCTTCTTCTTACCAGTAGACTCCTCAGATGACTTGGAAAAAGTCTTCTTCTTGGCTTTGGGAACATCCTCCCCTTTCTCCTTCTTCTTGGATCTTGACTGTCTGAAGAACTGGCGTTCTTGGCTGGCCAACAACGCTTTGCTCCGGATAACCATCCGCCGAGGTTCAATCAGTTTGGCCTTTCTGCTCTTTTCGGGAAGCTGCCCAGCTGCTTTGCCGTGGCTGCGCAACTGGGCGAGGACGTCGTGAGAACGTTGGGAGAGCTCAGCGGCTCTGCGAGGTTTCTTCTTCAGGCCCAGCTTTTCGACAGTGGACGTTGGCTCGGGAAAATGGTGGACTTTCTTGGGAGGGACCACAAAAGGACCAGACGATCTAGACACCGTCGCCTGGGCCAATTTCTTTTCGGTGACGAGTCTTTTTTCCTCAGGACTCTGTGGAGCTGTGTTGAGCCACTTGGATTTGGCCAAACTCTTCCTTGGTTCAGGAGTCGGTTCCAGAAATAGTGTCAAAGGTTCAGCAGATGATGATGGCAATAGTGGCGTAGGGGAAGCTAAAGCTGAACTCTGTCTGGGAGACTTCTGACCATCGTCGTGCATGGCTGTGAAATGCTTTGAACAAACAGAGGTGCTTCCCTTGCCGACATTTTCTTCGTCGGCCTGGGCAGGAAGTTTTGGCTTGGTTTTACCGACTTTCACCTGCTCCTCCAATTTTTGCTCGGCTTTTTCGATAACGTCATCCCCAAGACCGTCTGTATCATCTCCCCGCTCACTAAGGTGCCTAGCCAACTTCAAGTCAGGCGAGGTGGACCTGCCAGCTGCCTTCCCTGGAACATCATCTGCCTCCGCCATCTTGTCCAACTGGCTATCTTGCCAAGCGGAGTAGATCTCGTCTTCAGTTTCAAACTCAAAGCACTGTGATTCACATTCCCCGTACATCAACGGAGAACTGGAAACGGTTATGACCTCTTGTTTGTTGAGCTCGAGGTCCTTCTGAAGGGACCCACTCACGTTTTCTTCTTGGCTCCTCCGGCTCAAGTTCACTTTGTTCTCTTCTTCGTCGGAAGACGTGTCCGAAATGATGATGACCTGGTTTGAAGGTCCACCTGCTTCAGAGGACAATGTTTGACTTTTGCTCTCAGATAGAGACCTAAAGGCCCCTTGGACTTTTCTTTGAATAGGATTCTGGTAAGCCAAGGTACTTTCTTGACGAGCAGCTAAATACAATTTACCCTCTCTGTCTACTTCAGGCTCCATCTCTTGGACCATCAATTTCTTTCTCAACAGCTTCTTCCTGAGCTCCAGCAAGGGGACATTCAGCTCATCATCTGTGCTACTTTCTTCTGACTTTTCCCCACTTTTGCAAGCGCTCTTAAATTCTGCCAAACTGTCTCTGGGTTCCTTCTTTATGGAAAGGATTTTGGCTTGGTTCTCCAAACTTAGCGCTGGTTTGCAGGGCAGACAACTGGACGTGCTGCTACCATCTCTCGACGTTCTTCTCGACGTTCCTTCCTGACCATCCTGGTTCTCCTCCTTGATGGACTGCTGCTTTTCGCACTCCGGCCCCAGCAGCCTTTTCCTATTCTCCACAAACTGTTTCAATTTCAAAGTCAAGTCCGCTTTGTTTGACTTAAACTTCTCGGCGATCATTTTTGGAATGTTTTTTTCTTCCAGAGCAGAACTGCTGGGCCGTTGGTGAAGATCAGGGTTGGTAATCCTGGGCTTCTCTTCCTTCCCACTGGTGTCTATCTTCTGAAAGTCTTTGTCAAAACTGCTCTGGTTTGGGGAGCTATTCTGGTTCCCCAGTGTCGAATGGAAACTTCCACTCTTCTGGGTAGGTCCCACTGTTGAGGTAGAATGCAACATGTGTTCCTCATCTATTAAACTCTGTTTATGTTCCTGCTTAACATTGGTCAAATGGAACTCTGAATTTCTCTGATGGCTTTGCTCTCCACAAAGGGCTCCCTTGGTTTCCTCACCCAAGCTGTATTTTTTCTCGAATAAAGTTCCTTCTTGAAAAACTTCACCCTGCTTTCTTGGTGATGGATAGATGGAGGGTTCTTGGGGAAGATATCCTGGACTTCTCCCCTCTTGTTCTCTGAAGAGGCTGGTCGGACTCTCTCTGGGGGAGGAAGTGCTCGATGACTTAGTCCAGAGGCTTCTGATGATCTCAATCAAGCAGGTCTGTAATTCTCGCGCCTGTTGGGGGCTCAGCTTCCAGTCTAAATGACTACGCCGAAGCAAATTCAGTTCGTTCAGGAACGGGGAGGCCTTCTGTCCCATCTGGTAGCCTTCCTTTAGGAGAACTCGGATCAAATTCATGCAAACAGACTGTATAGAATCTGGTTCCCATGATGATACTTTTGTGAGACTTCTGGGTCCATTTCTGGCCAAGTCCCTCTCAGCTCCACTGGCGAACGCCATACTTGGAAGCCCGGCGCACGTCACCACCACCTCCACCCAGTTTTGAGAGCTGACCCACAAAGTGTTGAAGCATTTCTTCTTCCAGCTGAGCTCCACCACCGTCACGAGGATCCAGATGAAAAACTGAGACACTTTGTCACAAGGCTGGACGGCATGGTGGAGGACCTCCTTGACTTCGGAACACAGGTGCTGGATGACCACCATGCTGTAGGCGACGCCCAGCCCCGTGAGGTCCATCAGGGAATGGACAAAAGGAATGAACCAGAGGAAAGTGCTGTGGTGCAAACGCATGTCCCGCCCGATGTCGTACTGGAACATGTCGGTCAGGGTCTGCATTTCTTCATAAAAGTTGGGGCAGTAGTCCAAGCAAGCGGTAGTCTTCAATCTTGAGTCCTGAAATATAATCCAGACAGTCTTGTCAGCTGCCACTGTAGGTGGGAGAGGGAATACTTGGGGGGAAAGCGAAAGTAACTGCTCTATCTCCCCGAGAAGCTCCTTCAAGGTCACCCGATTGTGAGAAGAGGGCGATGGCATGCCAACCTATCTTGAAGTGCCCATTTTGAAAACATTTTGCTTGAACCTGATTGGTCACGGGGGTCATCAGCGAAGGAAGGCAATTAAGGGAGGGAAAAGTTGAACTTTTTGGCGCACGATTCTCAGTTCTGGCAATGCACGGGGAGTTCTAATAAAAAATATACCTTTCTCAACAAATGGAGCCAAGGATCGTTTTTGTTTAAAGGTTTAAGTGGCAGTGACAGAGTCAGTGAACGCTTCCACTCATTCCTGGGCCACAACGTTTCTCAACCGTGGCAACTTGTCATAACTTCTAATGGTTGCTAAGTACTGAACTAAATAATACCATTTACGATGTTCGGAATTTACCTTGTGTGCCCTTTCTGGGTTGTAGTTATATACAATCTGGCTGCAGGTAATTGTTCCATCCCCGTAGTCAGAGGGTGGCTCTGATTTTGTCCTGCAAAAGGAAGAAGAAGAAGAAAAAATGGAAGAAAAGCAGAAAAGCAGCATGTCGTTTTTGAATTCTACGTCCTAGTGTACAACCAGAAACAATAAAAAAATTACGCTCACCTTCCTGAAGCCTGGAATAAGAGAATGTGGTGTATTTGAACACACCGATGTCAATCGGTTATTGGTCAATTGGAAATCTATTACCGTATTTTTCGGAGCATAAGACGCACCTACCTTTTTTGGTGAGGAAAAGAAGAAAAAGAAATCTCCCTCTGCCTCTACAGCCTGCTTTACTTTCACTTTTGTTTTCAGCATAGCTTGATTAGCACAAGGGAAAAAAAATCTGCTCCAGCAATTTACCTCTTTGCAGCAAGCAGCAGAGCCCTGCGCAAAACAGCTGAGAGCAAATCAGCTGAGAGTCGGGAGACTGATCCAATCAACTTGTGCTAATTGGCCTGTGCTGAAGCTAAAAGGAGCTGGATTTTACTTGCTGTTTGCTTGCAAGAAGGTAACTACTGCGAGGCAAAGGCCAAAGGGTGGGGGCCAGTGGGTATACATTCGTTGTATAAGACACACCTAAATTTTCACCCCCTTTTAGGGGGGGGAAAAGCTGCGTCTTATACTCCAAAAAATACGGTACTTATGTATTTCCTGCCCGTATTAATTTTACAAAGGATTCAAGGCAGCAAACAGGTCCAGCACACACAACAATGACAACCCTGTGAGGTGAGTTGGATGAGAATGTGTGACTGGCCCAAGGTTATCCAGTTGGCAAAGGTGGGACTAGAATTCACCATCTCCTAGTGATTGGCCCAAAGACACCCTTTTGTGACTTTTGTGCCTGAGGTGGTCCAAAGTCACCCTATCGGCTTTCATGGCTAAGGCAGGACTACAACTCACTGTCTCCTGGGGATTGGCCCAAAGTCACCCAGATGGCTTTCACACCTGAGCTGGGACTAGAACTCCCGGTCACCTGCTTTGTAGCCTGGCGACTTCACCACTAGACCGAACTGGTTTTCAATTTGCAAGAAATGAAGTTTAGGGATGGGGAGGGGGGGGAACCGGTTCAGATTATTCGTAGATTACTCCATGAGCAGAAGAGGCGTAGGGACCAAAGGCAGCTTTGTTTCCGATTCAGAACAAAATGGTATTGTTTCAAGCGGGACCGAGACGGCTAGAGAAGAGAACGGCTTATCCAATTTGACTGTATGCATACAACACCACAGAGAAAGTTGCTTGGGAATTGTTTGAGATAAGGAAAGGATATAACTCTGAGGGAGATATGGGCGCATTGCTTAAATCTGAGTCCTTCCTTTCCAGATACCTGTCATTAGACAAATTCCTCGTGTGTCCAATCCCACCTGGCCAATAAAGAATTCAATTCAATTCAATTCAATTCAATTCAATTCTATTCTATTCTACTCTACTCTACTCTACTCTACTCTATTCGTAATTCCATTCCATTCCATTCCATTCCGAAGTAAAAAGCACGGACCTGGGATAGTTTTGTCGAATGCTCTCTAGTTCCTTCTTATAGCTCGCGTTATTGATGATCGTCTGGAACGCCTGGACGGGATCCACCAACTGACCCCACACTTTGGATCCCAACTTATCCAGGATCACCATGAAACAGTGGAGGACGGGCCAAAAGGGGTCATGGATTTCACCTGGAGCAACAACAACAAAAAACCAAAAACCCAAACGTAATTATTATCCTGGTTTCTTTGCTCAACTACCAATCCTGGTTCCTTCTAGAAGCCGAAGAAGGCATATGGAGCATTCCCACCTTGTACCACAAGCTAGGCTTAAGAGAGTCAACGTCTTGAGGGTGGAGTATAGGCAGTCCTCGACTTACAGCTTTTCGTTTAGTGACCGCTCAACCGTTTTTCACACTTACTATCATGGCAACGTCACCATGGCCCCATGAACAAAATTCAGACACTTGGCAACTGGCTCATATATATGACGGTTGCAGTGGCCTGGGGTGGAGGGGTGGTGGTGGTCACGGGAAGCCAGCTTCACTTAATGACCGTCTGACTAACTTAACTGCAGCCATTCACTCAGCAACCATGGCGAGAAAGGTCATAAAATGAGGCAAAATTCATTTAACAGCCGTCTCGCTTAGCCACAGAAATTTTGGGTTCAATTGTGGTCGTAAGTCGAGGACTATCCATAGGACCTAAGACTCTACGTGTGGGTTCACCACCCGAGTCACACATTTCTGACCACTTTTGTGGGTAACGCTTCTCTGCATTTACCTTAAAAACTCAACCAGGAAGTATAAATGGCCAAACGCTTTGCTAAAAAATGTAGAAAGTTGATGTCTTTGCACCAATCCTCGGTCAACAACCTGTGACATAACCACCGTTTGAACTTATTAAAGACTTCTGATTAGAAGTTCCACTTACTGCGCCGACACCCCAGTGTCACATGATTGTGTTATGTCTGCACTGATGACAGTTCGCAGCATCCCACAATCATGTTTCTGGCAAAAAAAAACAAACAAAACCCAAACAAACCCGTCCACTGCAAACAATGGGTTCATTTAACTACAGTGACTCCTTTCATGACCACTGAAAAAATGTCGGAAAATCAGGTTGGAGATGGGACGATGACCTGCTTAAAAAACCGGCATGACTTACGACTGTAATTCCAGGCTCAATTGTGGTCCTACATCGAGGACGACATTGTCATCTGTTATTAAATGAATGAACCACTCAGCACAAAGGAATCATCATCCCGGCCTCTGATCCCAGCCTCCAACGTTCATTCATGGATTACCATCTGTCTGCTTTCTCATGGTGTTCATGATGGACTGCATGAAATTCTGTTTGTCTGGCCCCAGCAGCAACGAATCCATCGCTTGTTCTTCCAGCACCGAGAGCAGCATACAGAGCCCTGCATGAAAATCGCCCGAAATCAGACGTTAACTGGCCGTTTCAATGCGAGGTTTGGCAATCCACAGGATTCTTCCCTTACAATCAAACTTAAATCAGAAGAGAGCTGGAAGGGACCTTGGGAAGGGGGAGAGGGAGAAGAAATAAAAGGAAGGAAGGAAGGAAGGAAGGATAGAGAGAGGGAGGGAGGAAGGAAGGAAGGAAGAGGAAGGAAGAAGAAAGAAGGAAGGAGGGAGGGAAAGAAAGGAGGGAGGAAGAAAAAGAAAGAAAGAGGAAGGAGGGAAGGGAGGAAGAAAGAAGGAGGGAGGGAGGG
>WNWU01000070.1:3024305-3038245 GCA_012654045.1 Ptyas mucosa
AGAAAGAAAGAAAGAAAGAAAGAAAGAAAGAAAGAAAGAAAGAAAGACAGACAGACTAAAGCCAAATTCTCATAATAACCCCACCATTCTCTCTCCTTACCCAGCCAATAGTTCTTGTAATTGCTGGTGTCGTACAGATGGGGGGGCAACAGGACCAGTCTGGTTTTCTCAATCCCCGATGAGTTGTAGATATCCGGGTTTTCGAAGAGGCCCAGTTCTACCACTTTGAACAAACAGATCAGCACTTCTTGGATGTCGTAATAATCGTCACGGTCGACTTTGCCCAGGTTCCTCGCAGTCAGGATGGCCCACCGGCGGATCTAGCAATTTGAAGCACCCCTCTTCAGATTACTCATATATATATATATATATATATATATATATATATATATATATATATAAATATGAATTCCGATCATGTGATTTTTGGGGATACTGCAATGGACGTCTGATTTTAAGTCGCTGTTTTTGGCTCTGTCATAACTGAACTGGTCATTAAAGGGATGGGTTTTAAGTCAAGCACTATGTGTGCGCCCAAATTTATTTTATTTATTAATCAAATGGAACTGATAAGGTGACTCTGCGGTTTATTGGACGATGAATAAAATGCCGCATAAAACACATCCCTTCCAACTCTGCTATTATGTTATTCTGTTCAACAATAAGGGCTTTAAAGTTTAAAAATTCAATTAAAATTGTAGCCAACTGCAAGCAAGAATCGACGTTCTTTTCGCCTCTTCCTGCGAGAGCAACCAGCAAAAAATAATAATGCTCCCTCTTTAAACTTTTACTGTTAATGCCAGAAACTTGAACTCTAAGCTCTGTTACTCCCATGGAAGCCAGGCTTACAAACCAAGGTTTGCCGTCGGCCTATGGATCCAAATTGCTTCGGGGGCCCAAAAAACAAAACCAAAAAAAAAAAAAAAACCACCCCATCAACCTTGCAGATTCAAATATTTAAATAGGGAGGAAGAGGTTTACCACATTTAAAGATCTCGCTGGGTAGCAGGCTCTTTGCGGAAATGCAAAGAATTTAGCCTCTGGAGACGACAAACGTCAGCAGAGAGAGGAAGGAAACAAACCGGAGCGACTCACCGTTTCATTGGGGTGCACCATGAGTAAATAGATACCGGGGTGTTTGCCAACTACTTGGTAGGAGTAGTTCATTTCCTCCATTTTGCAGAGAGCATCTACGCACAGCTTGCCTGCAAGCGAGAGAGGAAACCGCAAAGTCAGGCAGGCATGCCACATAAAAAACAAAATGTTATGCATCCTTCGGAGATCAAAGCCACCTTCGGGCCAGAGGAATGCTATTTCTGCGGCATAAAGCACTGGTTTTTTTATTCATCTTCAGCCTTCCAAGGTCAAAGCTGCCACCTGCTCCTAATGTTCGCTTTTTCAAAAGACAGTAAAGCACCTTTTTTTCAGCCTCTCCCCCCCTCACCCTGCAAAAATTGATGGGATTCCTGCAAGGAAAGTGGTGGGGAGGGGAAAATATTCTCTGTCGTTTTTCACACCTCCTTGTCTACTTGGCTGAAGGAAGTCACGGCAATTTTGCAAGCTCTATTTTTATGCCGGCTGTGAACCAAACACAAGGTGAGTTTATCTAAAGGGTGATTAGGACGCTGAAGGGATGCTGTGAATCAGGAATGCTGAAAAGAAAGTTTGATTTAACATCTACAGATATAATGGTAGAGAGCTGGCAAAATAGGAACCCACAATGTCCAGGTGCAGACATCGATCTTTGGCACTGGATACAAAAAAAAAAAACCCCCCCCCCCCCCGGATCCAGCGATTTGGGAAGCTAAGAAGAAAAGCCTTAGACAAACTTGATTCTTACTGGTTGAGGAACTCTGGGAGTTGAAGTCCACAAGTCTTAAAAGATGCCAAGTTTGGAGAGCCCTGACTTAGATTAAAAACAGCGAAAGGGGGGGGGGGGGGGGATTTTTTTTTTTTTTTTTTTTCCAAAGACGGTCCCCGAACCACTGCCAAATTGCAGACACGTTTGACAACAGATATAAGCTGTCAAGATATAAATTGGACAGGTCTGAGAAGGTAAGACAAAGAATGCCTAGGAAATGACAGGTAGAGTCTTTGGACCTTAAAGTGCTTTGGGGGGGGGGGGAATAATAATTAAACATTTGCTATTCCCTAGTCTTGGTTCACCAGGCCACATTATAATATCTCTGAGCTTGATTGTTTCCTAGCAGATAAGGTAACATAATCAGTGCATCAAAGACCTCATAGTCCTCCTCCCAAATCCCATTCCCTTCTAGCACTGATGATGTTAGCTAGCTGGGTCATGAAACGTCTGCAAGAGGACAACCAAGCTCTGACAGCATCAAGGACCCCACAGTCCTCCTCCTCCTCCTTTCTCTTCTAAACCCCACTCCCTTCTAGCACTGATGATGTTAGCTAGCTGGGTCATGAAATGTCTGCAAGAGGACAACCAAGCTCAGAGAGCACCAAGGACCTGATAAATCTTGTCTCGAGTGGATGGTGGTGGTTTCTGCCCATGAACTGGGTCGAGAACCTCCCTTCAAAACTCACTGAGGTGTTCATGAAGCAGCAGGTAGGGATATTTCAAGACTTCCAGCAAGGGCACCCGGAGACGCTTCTCAAACGTGTAACAGGAAGTCAAGGGAGTGACTCGGTCTTCCTCCACCAGGTAGAGGTCGTTTTCGTCGTCCTCCCGCATGGACTTCTCAAAGTGGTCAACGAGGCGGGAAACTTCCCAATCCCACAGGATCTGCAGTTGGAAATGCAAAGGGCAATTTGAGGAGGAGCCTTTTTTTTTTCCCCTGCCGAAACAAGAAAAATAATAACCAGTTTATGGATCTGAAGATTAAGAAAGACGTGGATTGGGCCAAGGGATTTGCAAAATATTGAAGAGGTAGGAGGAACGGGATGAATTTAATTATCAGTTGAAAGGGAGGTCAGAAATCAATGATTTCTGTTTCTTAGCTTCAGTTTAAACTTTTATTATAGGAACATTTGCAATAAATATATTAAAAAAATAGAAGAGCGGCATAGAACATAGATTCATAGCTCTGAAAAGGACCTTGGAGGTCTTCTAGTCCAACCCCCTGCTCAAACAAGAAACCCTAGCAAGTGGCTGTCCAGTCTCTTCTTAAAAACCTCCTGGGACGGAGCCCCAGAACTTCTGGGTATGTTATGTTTATAATATACTTGGACTTCAGTAAAGCATTTGATAAAGTAGACCATAACCTACTACTAGATAAAAGTAAAAAAAATGTGGGTTAGACAGCATCACCACCAGATGGATTCTTAACTGGCTGACCAACTGCACTCAACATGTAGTCCTCAATGGAACTGCATCTACATGGAGGGAAGTATGCAGCGGAGTACCCCAAGGCTCTGTTTTAGGCACAGTGCTTTTCAACATCTTCATCAATGACATGGACGAGGGGATAGATGGGGAACTCATCAAATCTGCAGATGACACCAAGCTGGCAGGAATAGCCAAGACTCTAGAAGATAGGTTCACGATACAGAAGGGACAGACTTGAACATGGGGCGCTATCTAACGAAATGAAATTCAACAGTGGAAAAGATAAGGTTCTACATTTAGGGAAGAAAAACAAAATGCACAGGTACAGTATATGTGATACCTGGCTCAATAGTAGTAATTGAGAGGGATCTTGGGAGTCCTAGTGGACAACCATTTAAGCCAGCAGTGTGCAGCAGCTGCCAAAAAAGCCGACACAGTTCTAGGCTGCATCAACAGAGGGATAGAATCAAGATCACGTCAAGTGTTAATACCACTTTATAAGGCCTTGGTAAGGCCACACTTGGAATACGCATTCAGTTTTGGTCGCCATGATGTAAAAAAGATGTGGAGACTATAGAAAGAGTGCAGAGAAGAGCAACAAAGATGATTGGGGACTGGAGGATAAAACATATAAAGAATGGCTGCAGGAACTCGGTATATCTCGTTTGATGAAAAGAAGGACTAGGGGAGACATGATAGCAGTCTTCCAATATCTCAGGGGCTGCCCCAAAGAAGAGGCAGTCAAGCTATTCTCCAAAGCACTTGAAGGCAGGACAAGAAGCAATGGGTGGAAACTAATCAAGGAGAGAAGCAATCTAGAACTAAGGAGAAATCTCCTGACAGTCAGAACAATTAACCAGTGGAACAACTTGCCTCCAGAAGTTGTGAATGCTCCAACACTGGAACTTTTTAAGAAGAGATTGGATAACCATTTGTCTGAAGTGGTGTAGGGTTTCCTGCCTAAGCAGGGGGTTTGACTAGAAGACTTCCAAGGTCCCTTCCAACTCTGTTATTCTATATTCTATTCTGGAGGCAAGCTGTTCCACTGGTTAATTGTCCTCAATGTCAGGAAATTTCTCTTGAGTTCTAAGTCTGCCTCTGAGGAGCTTCCATTCATTGCTTCTTGTACTGCCTTCAGGTATTTTGGAGAATAGGTTGGCCCCCTCTTCTCTTTGACAATCTGACAAATATGGAAGACTGCTATCATGTCACCCCTAGTCCTTCTCTTCGTTAGACTAAAAACACCATGGCCAACTTTTCTAAATACAAGCTAACTGGGGAGCTAGAATAGAATAAAACTTTATTACAGTCATCGACCAGCAATAGACATACAATGAATTAAAATTACTTCTGACATTAATTGTGAATAACATCTCTGTTATAAAAATACATCATCTCAATCCTAATTTACATGCTTGTAAATATGTGGGTAAATGTATCATTATAGATCTCAAAAAACTGGCACCAGTTGACTGGGGAGCTGATAATAACCACTTAGGATCAGAGTAATCATCATCAAAGTTATCATTACAATTACCATCTTGATATGATAATGTAAGTACAATTATTTATTGCCTTTTATAAAACAATTTGATACATATCTAACCACCCATCGATGGAAGTTCTCTATACAAGTCATCCCTGTGGAAGTGATTAAGGAGTGTGGGGAGGGGGAAACCAGAAAGGACTTTATAGATGTTTTTGAAAATGTATTACTTGAAACAGACACAATGTTTTTTTTTTAAAAAACATCCACTCCAAACTTTAAACCAAGGATAAATAAACAAACGGAAGTATCGAAGTGAAAGCAACTAAGTAACTGTCTGAGCCTTGCCTAGATACAAGATTAAGTACTAAGATTAAGATCAGTTCATTAAAAAAAAACACAAGGTTTTTTTCAAAGTATGGTGTGTTGTTTTTCTTTTTTTAAAAAAAAGAAAAAAAACCCTACTATTTCTGAATTGTGTGCCCGAAAAAGACCAGAACATGACGATGATGATTAAGAATCTGCAAAATGCCAACCTCGCCTGAGCGGACTGATGCCCGGGATTAGAATACCTGGTGCAAAGATGGGACCCCATCTCTCGCTTTGTGGTACTCCTCCACGCATTCCAGACAGTAACAGAGGTCATCGTTGGCTGCAGAAACATCGTTCGGAGACAGGGCAGCAGAGGCATAATTCGCTAGCAGCTTGACGGTGGTGGGACCACCTGGCGTACACCAGCAACATGTACTCATTCTACAGGGAAGGGAAAAAAAGGAAGAGATGGTTCCGGTGGAAGTAGATTTGTAGCTCAGGGTTTAAATTTGGTGCTCTCTGAGGTTGGGTGCTTTCTTGCAGATGTTTCGTGGCCCAGCTAGGGAACATCACCAGTGCTAGAAGGGAGTGGGGTTTGTAGAGAGGAGGAGGAGGAGGAGGAGGAGGAGGAGGAGGAGGAGGAGGAGGACTGTGGGTTCCTTGATGCTCTCTGAACTTGGTGGTTTCCTTGCAGACATTTCATGACCCAACTAGGGAACACCATCAGTTCTAGAAGGGAGTGGGGTTTGTAGAGAGGAGGAGGAGGAGGAGGGCTGTGGGCTCTTTGGCTCTCTCAGAGCTTGGTTGTTTTCTTGCCAACGTCTCATTAGGTAGCATTGATGACGTTACCTAGTTGGGTAATGAAATGTCTGCAAGAAAACAACCAAGCTCAAAGACTACCAATGACCTCATCGGGAAGTTGGTTACTGGATGGCACTGAAACATTTAGCTATGATTGGGAACATTAACTTTGGGAGATCAACCATTACACACCTCTATAGATGCTACCTGTGCCCAGTTTTAAGCCTTTTTTGTCTAGTTCTGGGTTGACTTTAATGTTTTAATGTTCTTATTGTTTTATACTATGTTTTCCTACTGTTGCAAGCTACCCACAGTCCCTTGACAATTGCAATGCAGTAGAGGCTCCTGGGGTGTCAACGCAAGCCCCCATACCTTGAAATGTGATTTGTGCAGAACACACAAAAGCCCCCGGGGTCGCTCTCCCCAGATGCCAGCCCGTAACAACAGTGCAGACAAAAATAATTAAAGCAAGTCTTTGGGGTTTGCGAGGCATCCCAGCTTGTCCAGTTCATACCATCGCGTGGCAAAGGAGCCCCTCGTATTGATGGCTCGTAGGAGATTACAGTAATCACTACCAGTCTAGGCTAGCCTGAAATGATGCAATATTTGCCCCAAGACAAAGAAACTTTCCTTAAGGCGGACAAGATTTATAGCCGGTGTGCATTTGATTCAACAATTGACCAGGAAGAAAGAAGAATTAAAATTCCCTAAGGGAGTCTCATTTTCTATTCCGTGAAGGACTGGAAGGTGCAGCACAGAGAGAAAAACAGTAGAATCGGTGACAATCCAGCCCTGGTGGGAAATGCAAAGGAAAGGATTCATTACCAGGAACAAACAGAAATTCCTGCGACTGAAGAAATGCAGACCACGGAGAGATTTTTGCTCCGGGCTGCAGAATTTTTGCCCTTCATTCAGTCTGTTCTATATAAAGCACGGATGGCAATTCACACTATCTAACAGGAATGGTGTAGGGTCTCCTGCTTGGGCAGGGGGTTGGACTAGATGACCTACAAGGTCCCTTCCAATTCTGTTAATCTGTTAACAGCAACCAAACAGAGCTGAGCGTCAAGAGACAGCCGAGGGAGAAAGCTACTTTTAAAAACAGCAACTGAACAAGATTCTAAATTTCAGGAATAAAGTTCGAGATTGGAGAATGGAAGTTATTTGGGGGGAGATCAAAATGTACTTCCATATTATAGGCTTCAAATTCTCCAGAAACTCTGAAATGTGTCTGCGCTTGTCTCCATCAAGGGCAGAGAAAAGAGGAAGAACCTATTTCCCCCACTTCACCCACTTTCCTGGCAAACTGACAAGAAACTTTTGACAATGAAATAATACCACACAAATCCATTTTGAAATCTATCGCAGTTTGCTGGACAGTTGCCTTATTTTATTAACAATGCATTTCACCTTTTATTGCTTTCGGATTCCTTTCTCAATAGAAGCCACAAAACCACAAAAGTTCATGCGTCACGCTAAGCCACAAACTAATTCACAAATCGTGACATCCGACACGAAAAAAAATTGTACATTCGATTTGGATTGAAAAATCCAGTCCTTGCATCTGTTGCAGGTAATCCTCGACTTACAACCGCTTAGCGACTGTTCGAAGTTATAACGGCACTGAAAAGGGATTTACGACCGTTTTTCACACTTGCAACCAATGCAACATGCCCATAGTCACGTGATTAACATTTGGACACTTGGCAACTCGTATTTATGACGGTTGCCTGGGGGTATCCTGGGGGTCACATGAGCCCCTTTTACAACCTTCTGACAAGCAAAGTCAATGGGGAAGCCAGATTCACGTCACAACTTTGTTACTAACTTAACACCTGCAGCCATTCAACTTAACAATTGTGGCAACAAAAAAAATGTTATAAAATGGGGCAAAACTCACGTAACAAATGTCTCGCTTAGCAACAGAAATTTTGGGCTCAAATTGTGGTCGTTAAGTTAAGGATTAATTGAATTTAGCAGCTCCAGTTCATTTGGGTGAAAAAGAAACCTAGCAAAAATGACCGGCCCAAATCAAAACTTGTGTAAGTTTCTCTCTTGGGGATCCTTCACGTTTCCTTCCTTGTACAGATCTAAATTCGTATTATCTCTAATTTGTTTTCTTTACCCTCTATGACAGAGGGGGCAATGTGCGCACACATGTGTATGTTTATGAGAGAAAGAGATTAATGTGTTTGTCTCCATAAACAAGATTGGATAGATAGATATAGATATATACATACTCAGAGGAATGCTGCCGTTTCAGCACTTGGAGGGGAAAATTCAGCTCTAAGGGGGACACTGCAGCGCCTGTGGGAATTTTCGACTCTGCAAGGTCAAGGTGATGAGATAGCCTACGTAGGTAGTACTATGCAAGATGTTTTCTCAGATTGGACACAGCTGGCCTTAATAATTGGAGAGAGAGAGAGAAGCAAGAGGGAGGGAAAGAGGAGAAAAAGAGGAAAGGGAGAAAGAAGAGAGAAAAAGAGGAAGGATAGAGAAGAGAGGAGGGAGAGAGAAAAGGGAGAGAGGGAGAAACGAGGGAAAGAAAAGAGAAAGAGGAAAGGGAGAGAAGAGAGAGGGGGAGAAAGAAAAAAAAGAGAGAGGGAGAGAAAGAGAGGAAGGATATAGAAGAGAGGAGGGAAAGAGAGAAAGAAAGGGAGGAAAGGGAGAAAGAAAAGAGAGGGAGAGAGACAGAGAGAGGGAAGGTAGTGAGACTCCCATTTGCCTGTGTCTTTTCTATACATTCAAATCCTCTTCTTCCTTTCTTTCCTTTCCTGCAAAAGGGGGGGGGGGGCTTCGTGTGTGTGTGTGTGTGTGTGTGTGTGTGTGTGTGTAGCCTTTAGGGACTTCCTGGCATGCCTTTGAACTTGAACTCCTCCTCCTCTGTTTCCTGCAAAAGGGGGGGGGGGACACAACTTCCACAGAGTCTACTATTTTGGACTAGTCCCCCCCCCGCAATTACTTGTATAAGGATTATTCTCTCTCTATACAATTCATGTTGTCCTGTATTTTTTTTTGCTATAGACTGCACCAGCAGAGGCTAAACCAATTTCGTTGTGTACATGATGTACAATGACAATAAAGGCTATAATAATAATAATATTTTAAAAAGATACTTAGTTGATATCTAGGACGCTGGCAGCAGCCCATATCAACCATTAGCACCAGTCAATGGTATTTGTGATGCATTTTTGAATGTTCAGTTGACTGAGTTTCATGTTTAATGAATAAAGTATACAATAATAACAATAATTTAAACTGAAAAACTGCAAAAAACCCTGCACTACTCAGAACATCGTATATTTTAAGAAGATACTTGGTTGATACCTAGGATGCTGGCAGCAGCCCATATCAACCATTAGCACCAGTCAATAGTATTTGTGATGCATTTTTAAACGTTCAGTAGACTGAGTTTCATGTTTAATGAATAAAAGAGATAATAATAATAGTAATAAACATTTTTAAATGTTCAGTTGACTTTTCATGTTTAACCAATAAAAGATAATACTTTAAAATGTTCAGTTGACGTGAGTTTCATGTTTAATGAAGAAAAGAGATATTTTTAAATGCTAATGAATAAAAGATAATACTTTAAAATGTTCAGTTGACGTGAGTTTCATGTTTAATGAAGAAAAGAGATATTTTTAAATGCTAATGAATAAAAGATAACATTTTTAAATGTTCAGTTGACTGAATTTCGTGTTTAATGAAGAAAAGAGATAACATTTTTAAATGTTCAGTTGACTGAGTTTCATGTTTAATGAATAAGAGATAACAGTAATAATAATAATAATAATAATAAACATTTTTAAATGTTCAGTTGACTGAGTTCATGTTTAATGAATAAGAGATAATACTAATAATAATAATAATAAACATTTTTAAATGTTCAGTTGACTGAGTTTCATGTTTAATGAATAAAAGAGATAATAATAGCAATAAACATTTTTAAATGTTCAGTTGACTTTTCATGTTTAACGAATAAAAGATAATATTTTTAAATGTTCAGTTGACTTGAGTTTCATGTTTAATGAATAAGAGATAATAATAATAATAATAATAAACATTTTAAATGTTCAGTTGACTGAGTTTCATGTTTAATGAATAAGAGATAATAGTAATAATAATAATAATAAACATTTTTAAATGTTCAGTTGACTGAGTTTCATGTTTAATGACTAAAAGGGATAATAATAATAGTAATAAACGTTTTTAAATGTTCAGTTGACTTTTCATGTTTAACCAATAAAAGATAATATCTTAAAATGTTCAGTTGACGTGAGTTTCATGTTTAATGAAGAAAAGAGATATTTTTAAATGCTAATGAATAAAAAATAACATTTTTAAATATTCAGTTGACTGAGTTTCATGTTTAACGAATAAGAGATAATAGTAATAATAATGATAATGAACATTTTTAAATGTTCAGTTGACTAACCTCCATGAGGGGAAAGGGGGGGAAGCTCCTCTGAGGTAAAAAAAAAAGGGGGGGAAGACCCCCCATGGGGGGGAAGCGAGGAAGCCCCCTCCCCTCATGGAGGGGCCCCTCAGGCGGTTTTTCGCGCCCCCCCTCCACCCACGGTCTCACCTCTCCCTCCGGGTCCTCGCGTGGGTAGCCGCCGGCCCAACACCGCTGCCATGGGCCCGCCCGCAGGCTCGGCCGTCGTCGCCACACTTTCTCTCCCGCCGGCAACCGGGCCCGGCCCCTTCTTCAGCGCTCCTTCCGCTGCGACAGGCCCCGCCCACGGCATGGCTTCCGAGGCGGCCAGCCCCGCCTTCTCCCCCCACTACAGGCGTGGGATTGGTCGCCTTCCCTTAAACCCCGCCTTTTTTTTTAATCGACTTGGCTAGAGCCGGGGGAAGTTCGTAGAGCTAGGAAATCTAAAGAGTAGGAGGGGGATAAAACGCCTACTTCCGGGATTGTCTTTTTTTTTTCTCTCCCCACAATATCCATAGATGTATGAAAAAGTCTAGACAAGGCCTTTTCATGAACTGACGTCTAAACGGCAGCCTTTTTTTTTTTTGTTTATTCCCCCAAATCGAGGCCTGTAGTCGAAAATTTTGTCCTCTATTTTTGAAGCCGGGGCTCAGGAACGGTTAATCGCCACCCACCCATACACGAAGCGTGAAAGGACTACTTCATAAAAAAAAAAAACCAGAAACTACTTCTTTAAAAACCGGAAACTCAGTCAGAGGGAGGGAAAAAAAAGATAGGCGGGGGGAAAAAAGGGACGCTCTTGCCTCGCCTCCTCTATGCTCCCTGAGCTTTGGGAGGAGGAAGTGGCATAAACAGAGCCGGAAGTTCAGCAAAGCAGCATGTTTGCACTGGGAAAGGAAGCCGGGAATCTACGCCTGCTGAACTCTCTCTTGGGGAGATAATAATAATAATTATTATTATTATTATTATTTTTTGAGTGGGGGGAGCGATTCTAAGGACCGGCATCGTGTAAGCCTCGGTTTATTATCACTGTTTAATGTTTACAATTGCAAAGGTCAGTTTATATTACATTATATATATATATTATATATAGGGTTTATATATTAGTTGATATTTTGCAGAGCCAGCCTTGAAATCCATCATTGCAAATAGATGCATTTGTGTGATTCATCGTGCATATATGTGGGTAGATGCATTACTTTTGCATTGATTGCTTTTTATGTACTGTGTCTTGGAGGCGGAGACCCTTTGGGTGCAAGGAATTTCCATTTTAATGCAGGCCGATTAGGGTGCATTCAAAAGTGGCAATAAAAGTTATTCTAAGTCTTAATTGCGAAGCGAGCATCAGCGGTTCAGGATTGCCAATCAATTGCTCGTTGTCATTCAGGATTGCCAACCGGGCCATTGGCAGTGCCCTCATCCAAGTGAAGCGGTTGCCAAGCCAGCCATTGCAATTCAAGCTTTGCAAAATTGAGTTTTGCCAGTTAGGCTTTCTATCTAAGGGGACAGAGCAATTTTTTTAAAGAAAAAAAACATTCAAATGGATGATCAGATCTCAATCTTATTTTAAGTTGACTCTGGGCGGGTGGACGAGTAATTTTTTTTACAAGGACAGGTCGCGCTCGGATTATTGCCACGATTGAGCCCAAAATTTTATGTTGCTAAAGTGAGACAAGTTGTTAAGTGTTTGATGACTTTCCTTGCCACCGCTGTTCAGTGGATCGCTGCGGTTATTAAATTGGGGGAACACGGTCGTTAAATGAATTTGGCTTCCCTGTTGACTCTGCTTGTCAGAAGGTCGCAAAAGGGGAACATGGGACACTGCGGCCGTCATAAGTATAAGTCTGTTGGCGTCATAGATATGAGTGTTGCCAAGCTTCTGAATTTTGATCATGTGACTTAAGTAGAGTGATCTGTGGTTTTTTTAAAAAAATTGATTTATATGCCGCCCTTCTCCGGAGACTCAGGGCGGCTTACAATGCGTTAAGCAATAGCCTTCATACTTTTGTATATATTTATACAAAGTCAGCTTATTGCCCCCACAATCTGGGTCCTCATTTTACCTACCTTAGAAAGGATGGAAGGCTGAGTCAACCTTGAGCCTGGTGGGATTTGAACTTGCAGTAATTGCAGGCAGCAGATGTAAGTGGATGTTAATAACTGCCTTAGTCTGCTGAGCCACCAGAGCTCAGTTTAAGTAATCTTTTAAATACATTTGAGCTCTTGATGTGTTGATAATTTGTTTATCCTTGCATATCAATTGGAAACTGGCCTGCAACATTTAAACTCTTTTGTCTGCTTATCTTTTCATGAATTGGCCTTTCCCAAAGGGATTCCGGTACCAAAAACACCTTTCTTTCTGCCTCTGCAGGCTTGTAAGCAGAATTTCCAACTGCATTCAGACTAGGAAGGACAAAGAGTTTTTTTGAGAGAGAAGTCTTATCAGGGTAACCTGGTTTACCCAACTATGGGACGGAGCCATACAGCTTCTGCTTTGGCATGTCAGCCCCAATCCAGGGTCCTTTGCAGGCCGTTGCTTTCGCAACACACTAAGAAGGGACCGTTTCCTTAACCTGCTGTTTTTCAGCCTTCATGAAGGACGGCATATAAATAAAATTTAAAAAAAAAAAACCACAGACCACTCTACTTAAATCACATGATCAAAATTCAGAAGCTTGGCAACACTCATATCTATGACGCCAACAGACTTATATTTATGACGGCCGCAGTGTCCCATGTTCCCCTTTTGCGACCTTCTGACAAGCAGAGTCAACAGGGAAGCCAAATTCATTTAACGACCGTGTTCCCCCAATTTAATAACCGCAGCGATCCACTGAACAGCGGTGGCAAGGAAAGTCATCAAACACTTAACAACTTGTCTCACTTTAGCAACATAAAATTTTGGGCTCAATCGTGGCAATAATCCGAGCGTGACCTGTCCTTGTAAAAAAAAATTACTCGTCCACCCGCCCAGAGTCACTTAACAACCATGTCACTAACTTTAACAGCTGCAGTGATTCATTTAACAGCCGTGGCAAGAAAGGGTGATGAAATAGGGCAAGATTCCCTCAACGAAAGTTCCCTCGCTTAGCAGCAGAAATTGGACGCTGGGTTGCGGTCATAAGCTGAGGGCTACCTGTAATTTATTTAATTTTTTTAACACTGTGAGTTTTAACCTACCTCTCTCCTTGCTTTTTAAAGAAAACGATGAACGAGGAAGTTATTTTCCTGGTAGAGGACACCCAACAGTCTAGCTATGAAAAGAAGAGAAAAAAATCGCGGAAACGCAGCCGAGAAAAACTCCGACAGCCAATTGTGTCCTCTGATCAGACATTCTATTCTTCCCAAGATACAGAAGACTCTGGGACTAGTCGAAAAAAACACAAGAAGAAAAAATGCAGCTCAGAAACTTCTGAAGCTTCCTGGGCCGTCCCCGAGACTCTGCAGAACGATGAGTCCGAAATAACTGATTTTGTGCCCAAGAAGAAGAAGAAGAAGAAGAAACACAGACTTAAACATGGTAGTGATGATGAAGGTTGGAGCCCATCAACTCCCCAAAAATCTAGTAAACTGTCTTCAAAAAAAACTTTGGAAAATTGGGGTGACGGTGT
>WNWU01000070.1:3041706-3053660 GCA_012654045.1 Ptyas mucosa
ATATATATATATATATATATATATATATATATATATATTATTTTAAAGAAAAGAGGGCTGGCCAACAATAAAAACTAGCCGAAAACTTTTCTAAATCGGACATTATTTCATTCTCCCGATTTCCATTTTGCTGTCTTGCCAGGCATGGCTGTGAAGTTCGGCGTCTTCTCCCAGGCGGAAAACAAGTTATTGACGGAAAACATCGAGGCGTTTTTGGAAGAAACCGGGATTGAGACAGCCGAAAAGCTCCTGTTCACCCACCGGTTTCCAGAGGAACAAGCCGAAATCAAGAGGCTGAAATGCCGATATTCGTTTTGCGAAAGAATCTGTGAGTTTTTGCCAACTTTCTCCCCGGTAGGCAGAAGGAACGCTCGTCCGAGATGTGCCCCCTTCGTATTACAGGTAGTCCTCGACTTACGGCCGCGGTCAAGAGGCCAACATTTCGGTTGCTAAGCGAGACAGCTGTTAAGTGAGCGGTTTTTGTTCTCCCCTCCCCCTTCTTTTCTTACCACAGTCATTTTAAGGAAATCCCTGCAGTTGTTAAGTTAGTAAAAATACTCAGTGCTGTTGTCTCATAGCGGGTTTTTTTTCCCCAAGAGGCAACTGGACATTCTGTTTTCTTTTTCTTTGAAGAGGTTTTGCTTCTCATCCAAGAAGCTTCTTCTGCTCTGAAGAAGAGAGAGCCGAAGAGGTGAAACCTCTTCAAAGAGCCTTGGATAGTACAGTGGTCTAAAGCACCCTGTTATTAACATCAGCTGCCTGCAATTACTGTAAGTTCAAATCTCACCAGGCTCAAGGTTGACTCAGCCTTCCATCCTTTCTAAGGTAGGTAAAATGAGGACCCAGTTTGTGGGGGCAATAAGCTGACTTTGTATAAATATATACAAAAGTATGAAGGCTATTGCTTAGCGCATTGTAAGCCGCCCTGAGTCTCCGGAGAAGGGCGGCATATAAATCAAATTTTAAAAAAAGAAAGAAAAAGTACAGTTTTGTTCTTGAAAAAATAAATAAATAAATAAGCACCTTTGGGATGACCATGACTGGTTACCACAGTGCTGTGGTAACTTTAGCAACCGGTCACTAAATGAACAGTTGTAAGTCGAGGACTACCCTACAATAATTACGTAATTCTGTGTTTTGTTCGTTCAGGTTATTTGTACGAGTTCTAACACTTCCTGTCCTTTTGTCCACAGCTCAGGGCATCGCTCGGCCGTGGAGGCTTGTTTATTATCGAGCCCGGAAAATGTTTGATCCTCAGAATTATAACGGACGGTAAGGAGGAGGAGGAAAAAAATAAAATAAAATCTTGTCCTTTAGCAGACGTCAATTTCTTTGTAGGATGTAGAAAGACGAGAGCCAACCTAGAACTAAGGAGAAATTTCCTGACCCTGAGAACAATTGCAGATAGTCCTCGACTTAGAGCGATTCGTTTAGTGACCGTTTCAAAGTTACAACGGCACCGACAAAGGGGACGTGACTGCTTTACGCACTTACAAAAAGATTCCAGCACCTTTCCGTCAGCAATCGGCACTCAGATGGAGTATAGATTAAACTCCCAAGATTCACATCAGGCGAACAAGCAAGTAAGCCGAGACCCCACGCAAGAAACGGTCAAAGACCCGCCAGTAAACAGCCCAACTGAAGAATTTCTAAGACCGCCCCAACCCACACAGACAGGGAAAGACACCAGAATATAAACTGACGACAAACTGCACTGATGATGTTACTTAGTTGGGTAATGAAACATCCGCAAGAAAACAAGAAAGCTCGGAGACCACTAAGGAACTCACAATCTCCTCCTCCTCCTCCTCCTCCTCCTCCTCTTCTCCACAAACCCACTCCCTTCTAACACTGATGATATTATCTAGTTGGGTCATGAAACATCCACAAGGAAACAACCCAGCTCAGAGATCACCAAGGACCCCACAATCTCCTCCTCCTCCTAAACCCCACTCCCTTCTAGCACTGATGATGTTACGTAGCTGGGTCATGAAACGTCCGCAAGGAAACAACCCAGCTCAGAGAGCACCAAGGGCCCCTCATTTCAACTCTGACCTACAAACATTCTCCTTTATTTATTTAGATATATATATATATATTATTTTATTCTCTTTTCGTAGGTCTTTGTGTATTTTTGTTTCATCCAGGTTTTTCCTACGTAAAGTATAAAGATCTTGATTTATGTAGGAAAAACCTGGATGAAACAAATATATATATATATATTTCTTTTTAAAGCCCAAGGTCATCTCAAGGCAGAGCAATGGCTTTAACTCCCCTAACGTCTTTTTTTAGGTATACAAAGGAAGAAGAGAAAAAGCTCTTTAAGTACCACGCCATGTATGGGAATAAGTGGAAAAAAATCTCGGAGCTTATGAACCGAAGCAGCCACTCCATTGCCTTGAAATATGCGCAGATGATCGAGGGTAGGTTGATAGCTCTTTCCTCCAACCCCTCTTCTGAACTCCAAATTCTCTGCACGGGGAGTCCTCGATTTACAACGATTCATTTAGTGGCCGTTCAAAGTTACAACAGCACTGGGAAAAAGCGACTCACGAGGGTTGTAGCCATCCCCAATAGTCACCTGATCAAAATTCAGAGGCTTGGCAACTGACATGTACTTATGACAGTTTGCAGCGTCCCAGGGTATGTGTGTGGGTGAGACGTGATTCCTCTTTTGCGATCTTCGGACAAACCGAGTCGATGGGGAAGCCAGGGTTCACTTCACAACCGGGCGACTAGCTTAAAGACGGCAGCCATTCGCTTAAACAACAGCATAAAATGGGGCGAAAGACCCTGATCGACGGTCTCACTTAGCCGCGAGAAAGGTTGGGCCTGATGGTTGTAAGTCGAGGACTACATGCGCCCTCGATTGGTTCCTGACAATAAAAAGAGTACATCCCAGTTTGCTTTTCATTAAAATTATGAGTCGGATCATTCCAAATCATCATCATCTTTTAATGAGCCCCATAATCCCTTGCGGGGGTGGAGTCTGGGCGATTGAATGGAACTGAGTGTTTGCTGGCCGGATACCTTTCCTGTCGCCGATGCGGAGTTTTTTAGTCCAGCAGATATATTCTCATTGTGCCCACAAAGAGAAATATCCACCTCTACTTAGGATCGAACTTGCAGATTCCTTGATTGTGAGGCGAGAGCTCCGCCTCTAGGCCACCGCGCCACTCCAGTCGGATTTTTTCCAAATGACGGCCTCTTAATCTCCGTTGAGAATATCTGCTGTGATACTTGTGGTTCAACAAACCTTCCCCAAGTCGTGCCCAAATCTTACCCTATCCTCTGTCTTTCGCTTGCTTTCTTGTGGGTGTCCAAATACGTGCGCAGATTCCAACCTTGGTCCTTGGACAGAAGAAGAGACTTCCAGACTCCTTCAGGTGCTCAAAGATATCCTGAAGAAGAAAGTGACAGGCTTGGATTCGGCCTTGGACAACAGGGACGCCAAGGATGCGCTCATCCTGCTGCGAGAAAACCTCTACAAGAACATCGGCTGGATGAAAGTGGCAGCCCAGGTGGAAACTCGTAGCTGGCGTCAGTGCAAAAAGAAATGGTGAGATTTCGCGGGAGAAGACGGGGATCCGGGCACCGAGCAGGGACAGTGAAAGAGATTGTCCCCTGTTTGTTTGTTTTGTTTCTTTCTTTCTTTCTTTCTTTCTTTCTTTCTTTCTTTCTTTCTTTCTTTCTTTATCTTTCTTTTCTTTCTTTCATTCTCTTTCTTTCCTCCTTCCTTCCTTCCTTAACATATATATTTTTAATTTTTTTTTACAAACATATCACATCAATGCGTGAACATCTGCATCTGGGTGTCATACATTCTAATACAAATAAAACTAGTAAATTTAGTCCTAGTTATTACATTCGATCAACTTACGTATTTGAAACGCAGTTATAATAAGTTGCAGTCTTACCATTGTTCAATCACTCCATGTTTTCCTGATTGCTACTTTTATTTTATTATATAACAGTGTCTGCACTAACATTCCCCCTTTCTCGTACTTCTGTCGCTTATTCTAACTTTTCATCACGTCACCTTTTACTGAAAAAAAACACGTTTTCTTTCTATCCTACCTAACTTCTAATTGTGCCTCCTATTTCAAAAAAAAAAAAAAAAAGGAAAGGAAATAAAAGAGAAAGAAAAAACAAATCAGAAAAGCAATTCAATTATTCCATGTTTTCTCTTATGGTTACTTTATTTTATTTTATAAAAGTGTCTACACTAACATTCCCCTTTCTCTTATTTCTATCACTTATTCTAACTTTTAGTCATATCGCCTTTAACTGAAAAAACATTTTCTTTCTATCCTACCTAACTTCTAATTGTGCTTCCTACTTCAAAAAAACAAAAAAAAGGAAAGGAAAAAAAGAGTTAAAAAGGAAAAACAAATCAGAACGACAAAGAAATCATCTATCCATCGTCTCTTGCCTGCTTCAATACTGCAGTTGCTATGCTTTTTTTAATTTGTTTCCCACATTCTTCTCTAGAATCTTTATCTATAACTGATCTTTGACTAATCTTGGTATTTCTCCCATCTCTACCCTCTTCCACAGCCTAATTTCCAAGATTTCTACCCGGGCCCCTATCTCCCTTTCAAATGTATCTTCCAATTCTCTTTAATACATTTTCCTCCTGGTTAAATTTATCGATCACTGTTATTTCCATTGTTGTGTCCTCCTTGTCTTCTTCTTCTTCTCCCTGTTTCCTTTCTAATGTGCGTCGGGATCACCTTTCGTCAAGGTGGATGGCCATGTCGATCAACACCAACCCAGAATCAGGAAGGAGTCTGCTGCTAGCAAATTTTGTAGCAAATTTTATCCAAGGGGATAAGCCGTCAGGATAGGACTGTCATCCTCACTTGGCAGGATTTTGCATAGAGGAAATGGGCCATAGAAGAAAGGCAGGCAGGAAAACTGGAGGTGGAGTCAAGAAAGGAATCAGCCTGGCATCGTTACGTTGCCACAAGCGGTTTAAGTCTTGAATTCTTATCCGGTGCCAATTTAGTGTGTGGACCCGTCAGTTGGTTAGATTCTCATATATAGAGACGTGAGTAATAAATCAGTGTAACTGGAGCTTCGTGTCTGGCCCTGGTATCAGTTCGCGCTTACTACTGCTTGCGATAACTTGCATTTTCTTCCTTTTTTAAAGGATGTCGATCCTAACGAAAAAAATGATGGGGAAATCGCCCTTCTGCAGACTGAGCAACTTACAATTTAAGATCGACCTCATCGAAAGGTGTGAAAAGAGCTTAGTGCTGTATTTCTTGATATTTTTTGTTTAAAGCAAAACGATTTGTGTTTTCAAGCAAAGGCGTATGGAATAGACCAGGGGTTAGCAACCCGGGGCTCTGGAGCCGCATGTGGCTCTTTCATCCCTCTGCTGCGGCTCCTTGTCGCTGGTCGGCTCCACAATTGATAGGGCTTTCAGTTAGGACAGGTAGAGGAAAAAGGACGCCACGCTTGGAGGAGACACCAAGGTGGCGGAACCAGACTTCCGGTCGGCTCCAGAATTGAATTTGGGGTGTGTGTGTGTGTGTGTGTGTGTGTGGCTTCCGGTTAGAACCTTTGTGGCTCTTTGAGTGTTTAAGATTGCCGACCCCTGGACTAGGCAGATGGACGACTGGAGATAACGCCGTTATTTAAATGCGATAACGTTAATGGAAGAGAAAAGTAGGAGATGGGTGGATAGCCATTACGTCTCGGATAACCCCTTTTTTAAAATGTTGAAGTATTAATAAAGGCTTATTTTGCGAATTTCAGATTGTATGAATTGAACGTTGCAGACACCAATGAAATAGACTGGGAGTGCATCGCTGGCGTTATCGGGTAAATAGCTAGAATAAGTCTCAAGGAATCTGTATAAGCCTAGATAAAATATTTTTTTTAAAAAAAAAAAGACAAGATAACATTTGACAATTGGTGGCGGATTGTCGGTAGGTAGTCAAGTTTGCCGAATTTTGCAGACCGTACAGCCAAATTTACCCCGATATGGAGACCACAAGGTCTAGAGACCACAGGTAGTCCTCGATTTATGACCACAATTAAGCCCAAAATTTCCATCGCTGAGCGAGACATTTCTCCAGTGAGCGCCCCCCCCCCCCGTTTTACGACCTTCCTTGCCACCATTGTTGAGCCGGTCACTGCAGTCGATCCGTTAGTTAACCCAGTCGTTAAGTGAATCCGGCTTCCCTGCTGACTGCTTGTCGGATGGTCGCAGAAGGGGATCATGTGACACACATACACGGGACACAGCAACGGTCATAAGTGTGAACCAGTTGCTAAGCGCCCGGATTTTGATCACACGATCACAGGGAGGCAGCGAAGGTCGTAACTGCGAAAAATGGTCATTGGTTGCATTTTTCAGTGCCGTCGTAACGTCGAACGGTCACTGAATGGATTGTTGTAAGTCGAGGACTACCTGTACATTGGACTAATCGGAGAACGGCAATTGTACGTAAAATAAGGATGTCTGTTTCTCAGGTATTTGATCAGGTGAGGAGTTATAAGGTGGGTCTCTTAGAAACCTGGAGACTGGGAGTTCTAGTCCTGCCTTAGGCATGAGAATTGGCTGGCTGAGTTTGGGCCAATCACCAGGAGACTGTGAGTTCTAGTCTTGCCTTAGGCATGAAAACCAGCTGGGTAACTTTGGGCCAATCATCAGGAGACGGTGAGTTCTAGTATCAAAGCAAGAAATTTGGCTGGGTGACTTTGGCCCAATCACCAGGAGAGGGTGAGTTCTAATCCCGCATTTGGCATGAAAGTTGACTGGGTGACTCTGGACCAATCACTAGGAGATGGTGAGTTCTAGTCCTGAGTGAAAAGAGGAGCAGGAAGGAATATTAGGTATGCTGGCCACCTTGACTTATTTGTTTAAAAAAAAAAGTGAGATATAAATAAATCTTCAAACAGTCACTCAAGAATGGATGTAAGTGAAGTGGCTACCTAGAATTGCTTCCGGGGAAACTCTGAAAATTGCAATCCATCACACCAGGAAAGGATCATGGCTGAAATGTTTTCTTCTTCTTTTCGTCCATCTGCTGGCCTCCTTGTGCCTTTTCTCAGCCTTTCTCATTCTCTCCTCCCAGAAACGTTCCTCCGTATTACGTCCAAAGCAGATATCACCAACTCAAGTCATTATATGTTCCTTTCTGGTATGAGAAGACTTTCCCAGGTGAGTTTCTTTGGATCCTGTTGTCAATTAGCTAAGCGTCTCTGGACTGGTCTCAAGTTGCCATAGACCGGGGGGATGGGAAACTGGCGAAACTGTACAGCAGCAAAAAAAAAAAAAAGATGCACATTCCACGCTTATCTCCCTCAAGGCTGTATCCCAAGGTTACCTACAGCAGCTGAAGGGGAGTGACTTCTACAACCCGGGAAATTGCTCCGTTGGGAATGTGATTGATGACGCACCCTGGGGGCAGGAGGGGAACAGGGTCATGATTGGAGTGTAAATTACGTAGGGTCAGAGCTGGCTTCACCTCTGAATGTGCAGACATGAAGCTCCGAATAACTAGATTTCTTTTGAAGCTTGGCTCATGATTGGCATCCCACCTGTCCTCAATTCCTGTCGGCCTCACAAAAAAGCAGGCAGAAATTCGATGGGTGAGCAGACATTTCCTCTTTCTGTCTTCTGCCGGCTAGCAGTTGTGCTTGCGGGATGGTTTGCACACGTATCTGTGCAAACGTTCAAGGCCCCGTGGCTAAAATGTGGCCGAGAGGCTCGAGGTGACACATTCCAGATCCTCGTTTTCTTCTTGTATTTGGAATTTTATGGAAATTATTGTTGTTACCCAGGAAATACAGGTGGTTTGGGGGGGGAGGTACTCCTTGACTTACCTTGGCCACAACTGAGCCCAAAAATTATGTTTGCTAAGTGAAGTGTTTGTTAAATGAGCTTTATCCCGTTTTACGACTTTCCTTGCCATGGTGGTTAAGTCAGCAAGAGGATTGGGAAGTGAACCTGGCTTCCCCGTGGACGTGGTTTGACAGAAGGGCATCACGTGACCCCGGGACATTGCGACCGTCATAAATGCGAAGCAGTTGATAAGCGTCTGAATTTCGATCCCATGACCGTGGGGGACGCTGCAACGGTCGTAAGCGTGAAAAACGGTCAGAGGTAGAGCTTTTTTTTCCAGCTTCACTCACTGTTGTAAGTTGAGGACTGCCTGTACTTTTACTATAAGCCCCATGAACACAATTTTGCAGGTCTGAAAGTACAGGTTTCCCACCGTCGTCTTTACAGCCTGAGAATTTTTCTATTCCTCTTTTCTCTGTCTGTTATGCAGCTGTGGGCTTAGCAGTCTCTTATCTAACCGTCTTCTCGCTCTTGTCTTCCGAGATAGTTCTCCCGTGCTCTTACAAGCAGGTTCCAGGTGGTCCTCTTTCCAGAATCCTCATCCTTCCTTTGGAGATCCTCCACCACCGTTGACCAAAATGTCCTTTTCTTCCCTTAGAAATTATCGACTACCTGTTTGAAGAGACGCTGCCCACTTTCAAGGAAACCCTCGTGAAGCTGACCCAAAGACAGAGGAACACGCAGGAGGAAAACACGCAGGAGGAAAAGAGCTGTAAAAAGTCCTTCCGGTTCGACGACATTTTCCAAGATATACTGGAAGATGAGCTGTTAGACAGCAGCGACGAAGAGACCGGAGAACCAAGTCAGGCCGATGGCTGGGATCCTACCCAGTCCTTTCACAAACAATAGGAAGCAGGAGACGGGAACTTCCTGGCTATTGCAAAATGGGAAAAGACCGCCGGGGATTCTCTTTTAACTTCCTGCCTTTTTATTTTTAGAGAGGAAAATAATATATAAATCTGTTCGGCCTTTTTGTGGGTGCTGCTGCTTAAGGGTGTTTAGAAGAACGTTGGGTTCTACAGAAGGTGAAAACAATTTTTTATTATTATTATTATTATTTTGGTTCGCGGTAGATTCTCCATTGCTGGCAAATGGATTTGCAACACATGGCACAATCCCAAATTGAGGGTGTGTGTGTGTGTTAGGAAACCCCCAAAGGGATCCTAAAGCAGATAGATATTCAATCATTGGAAAAGGGAACTTTCCTGACCCAAACACGACAATCCCTCTGTAGTTGGAGCAATGATTCCTCTATTAGGAGTGCCAGCAGCCTAAGAGAGAGAGAGAGCGAGAGAGATGTCAAAAGGATTTTGTGGTTCCTGGTGTTTTTTAACAACCTGTTCTCTGCCCTAATGACCGGCTGGGTAGGCGTGGCTAGGGAGGTCATGTGACTGGTAGAAGTGAGTGACGTCGAGTTGGCCACGCCCACCCAGTTTTTGTGGCTCCCGGTGTTTTCTTTTCTGTGGGAAACGGGTTCCAAATGTCTCTTTTCAGTATTTAAGGTTGCCGACTCCTGGATTAGAAAGACCTCCCAAAGTCCGTTAAGTTCCATTAATTCTAAATCTTGGACATTCCTCGTCTTGCCTCAATTCAATTCTATTTACAGAAACAGCTGGAGGAGGGATTAAAATCCCGAATTTCGCGTGTTTGAAAGCCGAAGCGATCCTCGTTTCCAGAAAAGGGCTAAAATGAAACGATCTCCCCGTCTTCCTCGTTTGGGACTCTTCTCTTGAAAACAGAGAGGAGTCCTTTTTTTTTTTTTGGTTCTTCTGATGGTGCCTTAAAAAAACCCATAAAGTCGCTAAGTTTTTTAAGATCTCCGCGCAGGGAAGGGCTCTTAATTAATTTCGTCGAGTTCCTGCTCAGAAAGTAGGAAAGAAATCGTGCTAAAATTGCACAAGACAAATGGGGTCCTTTCCAAGGTTGACTCTGTTTTCCTCCCCGTTTTTTGTCTTTTTGAATTTATAAAGGACTTCGTTTTATTTTATCAAAAGGGTTGTGTGTTTGGGTTTTTTTTGTTTTTTTTTTTCTGGTGGGTTCAAACTATTTGTACATGGGGTTTTCATTAAAATTCTTTTTTAAAAAAATAAATAAATAAAATAAAATCTGCCTTGAAACAGAGTTCTCATCTTTGATCCTTTCTCATTTTTTTGGCGAATTCCTCCGAAGCTCTGGTACCCAGGGCCTTCTTAATAGCCCCAAACTGCAGATCAAAAAAATAAAATAAAATAAAATGGGTAGCCCTGCTATTTTCCGATTATATTAAGGACTAGCTGGGCGCCCGGGCTTCGCTACAAAACTATGTGCTTGATAAATTCACACTTGCAGCCTGAAACTTCATGTAGAATGTGTAACTCCGTAGCATCGCACTCCGTAGCACTGAGGATGTTACCTAGTTGGGTAACGAAACGTCTGCAAGAAAACAACCCAGCTCAGAACTACTGATAAACGGTGAGCAAGTCACACTTCCCTTCTAGCACTGATGAGATTAACTAGTGGGGTCATGAAACATCTGCAAGAAAAACAACCAAGATCAGAGACCACCGAGGACACCCACACCCACACACACACTGTTCAACCCTGAGTTATAAATATAATATCGGATACAGCAGCTTTCGTGAAAGGGGATTAATTTGGAGAGCCAGCTCAAATTCAGGCAAGGATGGGCCACAAATGCTACTAACTGGTCAGATCCGGATGTTGGAAGTTGGGTGGGGGGCTTTGGGCCAATCACCAGGAGACGGGAGTTCTAGTCCTGCCTTAGGCGTGAAAGCTGGCTGGGTGGCTGCCCCAATCTCCAGGAGACTGGGAGTTCTAGTCCTGCTTTAGGCGTGAAAGCTGGCGGGGTGCCTGCGCCAATCGCCAGGAGACTGGGAGTTCTAGTCCCACCTTAGTGATGCCAGCCAGCTGGGTGAGTGCGCCAATCACCAGGAGACTGGGAGTTCTAGTCCTGCCTTAGGTGTGAAAGCCGCCTGGTTGATTTTGGACCAATCACCAGGAGACGGTGAGTTCTAGTCCAGCCCAACCAACCTCGCAGGGTTGTTGCGCTTGGTTGGGGAAAAGAGAACGAGGAAAGAGCATTAGATCTGCTCCCCACTTTGCCTTCCCAAATAACAAGCGGGGCATCCACATTTATTATATCCTTAATTTACTTAGACAAGGCGCCACCCCATTGAGAAAAAGCGCAAACTCGATTTAAGTAGAGATACTCCTCATCATGCAAGGAAGGAAAGGACAGCACAGGCTAATAATTGCATGTTTCCCCCCCTTCCCCCCCCAAAAAAGGAAGGGGACCCCAGATAGATAAGCTGGCCTCTTGCTCCAAAGCAAGCAAGGCAGATCCAGAGTTAATTCTATTTACAAGGCTGCGGTTGGCTGGCAATGCTGGTAACCAAGATGCTTTTGTGCACTTTCAGTTGGACGGAGGTTGCTACCAGAACTTTTGTTAGCATTCTGGTTGCCATAACAACCAGCCTCTCCATTCCTTGGCTGATGTGGGGGGGGGGGGGAGAGAGCCTGGAAACTGGATCCGAAGGACAGGATGCAACTAAATTCGTGGACCGGCTGAATTTTCCCTCTGCTGGACCCCAGCTGCCTGTTTCTCCCTTCGAAGGGTCCTGCCAGGGGGGCCGGTTCCCCGTTCTCTCTGCCCACCCCCCCCCCCCCGGCCTTGGCCGGCCCCCCCCCCCCCCCCCCCCCCCGAGTGGTACGTTCCTCAGGAGTTGGGACCCAGGAGCATCTCTCTGGCTTGCAAAGGGGACACCTGGAGAGCAGCAGGAGATGGCTGCCGTGGCCGCCCCCACCGGGGCCAAGAATGCCCCCGCCAAAGTGGGCCTACCCCGCCGGCGCAGCGTCAGCCAGATCTGCCCACCGCCACGGCACCCCATGACCCTGGCGGAGCTGTACCCAGGCTGCGAGAATGAGCGGCTCGGGGTGGCCAGGGAGAGCATGCTCCAGAACCATCTCATTGCCAAGGTGAGAGAAGGAAGGAAGGAAGGAAGGAAGGAAGGAAGGAAGGAGATGGGGAGAGAGGGAGGAAGGAAAGGGAAGGATGAGGAAAGAAGGGAAAGGGAGGGAAGGGGAGAAGGGAAGGAAG
>WNWU01000070.1:3088888-3100297 GCA_012654045.1 Ptyas mucosa
TCTTTCTTTCTTTCTTTCTTTCTTTCTTTCTTTCTTTCTTTCTTTCTTTCTTTGATTTATATGCCACCCTTCTCTGGAGACTCAGGGCAGCTTACAATGCATTAAGCAATAGCCTTCATACTTTTGTATATACCTGCTTAGTAGGGCTTTTGCCCCCCCCCCCCAAAGCGGTGTTCTTTTTTATACAAAGTCAGCTTATTGCCCCCACAATCCGGGTCCTCATTTTACCTACCTCGGAAGGATGGAAGGCTGAGTCAACTTTTCTTTTCATTTCTCTCTCTCACACACACACACATACACACACACTTAAACACACCTGCTTTCCTTTCTTTTTGAAGAAGGACTGGTGAGATCACACTTGGAATACTGCGTCCAGTTCTGGTCACCACGATAGAGGAGATTCTGGAAAGGGTGCAGAGAAGAAGAACAAAGATGATCAGGGGGCTGGAGGTTGAAACATATGAAGAACAGTTGCAGGAATTGGGTAGGTCTAGTATAGTCAAGAGAAGGGTGACATGATGGCAGTCTTCCAATATTTGAGGATACTGCCACAGATAAGAGGGGAGGTCAACCTATTCTCCTACCTCTGAAGACAGGACAAGAAGTAACGGATGGAAACTTACCGTATTTTTCAGAGTATAAGACGCTCCGGACTATAAGACGCACCTACCTTTTATGGGGAGGAAAACAAGAAAAAAAAAATCTGCCTCTGCCTCCCAGCAATTTGCCTCTTTGCAGCAAACAGCCCATTTCAATTTCAGCTTCAGCACAACCTAATTAGCACAAGCAGCTGATTGTCGGTTGGATCGGCCTCCCGAAGATCAGCTGTTTCAGGCTGCAGGGATTGCCATAGCCTATTACCACCTCCGTGCGCCCCATTTTCCGGGCAGGGCTACATTTGGTGTGTAAGACGCACCCAAATTTTCACCCACTTTTAGGGGGGGAAAAGTGCATTTTATACTCCGAAAAATACGGTATCAAGGAGAGAGCAAAACTTCAATTAAGGAGAAATTTCCTGTCGGTGAGAACAGTCCATGGAACTGAAGTTGCCTCCAGAAGTTGTGGGTTCTTCATCACTGGAGGCTTTTAAGAAGAGATTGGACAGCCACCTGTCTGAAATGGGATAGGGGCTCCTGCTCGAGCAGGGAGCGTTGGACTAGAAGACCTACCAGGTCCCTTCCAACCCTGTTATTCTATATTCTAAGGCAGGGGTCAGCAACCCGGGGCTCTGGAGCCGCATGTGGCTCTTTCATCCCTCTGCTGCGGCTCCCTGTCGCTGGTCGGCTCCACAATTGATAGGGCTTTCGGTTAGGACAGGTAGAAGAAAAAGGACGCTGCACTAGGAGGAGACTCTATGGTGGGGGAATGGGACTTTCGGTCAGCTCCAGAATTGAACGGGGGCTTCCGGTTAGGACCTTTGTGGCTCTTTGAGTGTTTAAGGTTTGCTGACCCTTGTTCTAAGGAGTGGATCTATTTCCTCTCTTACCAACCCCACCTGCTCAAGTTTCCCCCAACCAGGAGCCCAAACGATACAATGGCATAAAATGCGGCAACTTGTGGCCCTTGCAATCAGACCTCAAGAGAGGTTGATATGATGTGCGACACAAATTCTTGCACACGTGTGATAACTTCTGGCGGCGTCCTGCTTTGTTACAGACACAGCTGCCCCGGTGGGAGATGCCAGTTTTCTCTTCTTGTTAAGAAGTGACAAATTGCTTTTTCCAGAAGTCAGCAAAGCTGCTTATTTTTTGCTGTTAAAGATCGGAGTGTGATCTTGGGAATTTGACCAAAAAAAAAAAAAAAGGTTCCAGGGCTGTTGTGGGATTGTTTTATATTGCCAGTGAAATAATCTTGGGGAAGAGAAGGAAGAGGGTGGAGAAGAAAAGAGAAGAAGAACAAGAACAAAAGGAACATAGAATCATAGAGCTGGAGGGGATCTTGGAGGTCTTCTAGTCCAACCCCCTGCTTAGGCAGGAAACCCTACACCACTTCAGACAAATGGTTGTCCAACATCTTCTTAAAAACTTCCAGCGTTGGAGCCTTCACAACTTCTGGAGGCAAGTTGTTCTACTGATTCATTGTTCTAACTTTCAGGAAATTTCTCCTTAGTTCTAGGTTGCTTCTCTCCTTGATTAGTTTCCACCCGTTGTTTCTTGTCCTGCCCTCAGGGGCTTTGGAGAATAACTTGACTGCCTCTTCTTTGGGGCAGCCCCTGAGATATTGGAAGACTGCTCTCATGTCTCCCCTAGTCCTTCTTTTCATTAAACTAGACATACCCAGTTCCTGCAACCTTTCTCCATATGTTTCCCCAGCAATTTACCTCCTTGCAGGAGGCATCAAATATCCCGTTTCAGCTTCAGCACAGATTGATTTGCACAAGCAGCTGATTGGCGGTTGGATCGGCCTCCTGACCCTCAGCTGTTTCAGGCTGCAGGGATTGCCATGGCCTATTGCACTGCTTGCTGCAAGGAGGCAGATTGCTGGGAGGCAGAGGCAGATTTTTTTTTTCTTGTTTTCCTCTCCAAAAAAGATAGGTGTGTCTTATAGTCCGGAGCATCTGATACTCTGAAAAATACGGTAAATAAAGTTCATTCTGGCCGCACTTAGTTTCTCATCGTTGCCGCCTCTTAATTCCTCTTTGCTGGGATTCATTTGCTCTTGGTTATCTCTACGGCTGGGCCGGGAACACCCAGCCTATGCCATCAACTCAGGCCTGAACTGTCAGGTCTGAAAAAAAAGATGCATTTTGTAAGTTTTTGCCGCCGTGAAAGTTTTTCAGAGGCAGCTGACACATACTTGCTCCCGTGTGCTGTGATGCCGCGTTTGTTCCCGGCTCACTTCGCTCCTCCGCCGTTTCTCCTCTCCTGCCGAGGTTTTAATTTTAACAAAACCGCTGTCTCTTGTGAAGGCGGCATCTCAACATCCATCCTCTGCCACGGAGGATGTACTTTCTCTGCTGTCACCGATTTCCTAGGAATTTTAAGAAGAAAAAGAAGAAGGAGAAGAAGAAGAAGAAGAAGAAGAAATAACAGCCTCTGGCTATTCTTTCAAATTAATACCCACTGATGACCAATTATTTTGCTCGCCTGTGCATAGGAAGGTGTGACTAAAATCAGGTTTGTCACACCCAAGGCTTTTCCCTTGAAACCTCTTTCAATCCCCGTGTTCTGAAACCCCCTTAGAAGACTCCGATGTTCCTTAGGAAATTTCATCCTCCCCGTTCCAGAAAATAAAATTAAAATTGGGGAGGGGGGAAAAAAAGTTTTAATGAGCTGCGAGGCTCTGACGGACTTGTCAGCGGGAAACTCTGTTCTAATCCCCACAGAGATCTGTTTTGCCCAAAAAGCGAATCACACCTGTCAGGAAGGAACACATGTACACCCCCAAAAAGTGTCAGCTTTCTATTTGCAAATTATAACGATTGTTTCTTTTCATCTCGGATTCCATTTTTAGAGAGAAAAAGGGGAGGAGGGAGAGAGAGAGAGAGAGAGAAAGAGAGAGAGAAGAGCTGGCTTCTTCCCTTCTATTAAATATATATATATATATATATATATATATATATATATATATATATATGAGACTTTGTCATTCTTTTCAAACTCCTGCAATTTTGATTTTAAAATACTGTTAATAGTTCATTACGATTTTTTTTTAAAAAAATAACTTATTTGGCAGCAAAAGGGAGCTCATTAAAAAAGAGAGAGAGAGAAAGAGAGAGCAGGTAGGTTTCCAGAAAGCTCAACTTAACTTCTTTGCTGCTATAACCGGGGGGGGGGGGGGGAAGGTTTTTAAGTTCCTCAGCTAAAGACTTCCTGCCTCTTGAAAATTATTTAGCAGAGGAGTTTATTAAAATTACAAAAGGAGGGAAGAAGAGGTGCCTGGTGAAAGGGAACAGTTTTGAAAGCGTGCATAAATACATTTTTAGAGGGTCTAATGAGAAGCAATTCTGTGGGCATTTCTTCTCTTCCAAGTGTCTTCCAAACAAGATGGGTGGGATGGAAGGATAGAGATAGATAGATAGATAGATAGATAGATAGATAGATAGATAGATAGATAGATACAGTGGTGGGATTCAAGTAATTTAACAACTGGTTCTCTGCCCTAATGATTTCTTCCAACAACCAGTTTGCTAAACTGCTCAGAAAGTTAACAACCGGTTCTGCGAACTGGCTGAATCCCACCACTGGATGGATGGATGAATAGATAGATAAACAGATAGATAGATAGATAGATAGATAGATAGAGAGAGAGATAGAGAGATAGATAGATGATTGATAGGTAGGTAGGTAGGTTGGTAGATAGAGATGGATGGATGGATGGATGGATGGATGGATGGATGGATAGATAGATAGATAGATAGATAGATAGATAGATAGAATGGATGATAGCAGATAGGTAAGGGAGGGAGGGAAGGAAGGAGAGAGAAAGAGATGGATAGATACAGACAGGCAGGTAAATGATAAGATGGATGGATGGATGGATGGATGGAGAGAAGAAGGAAAAAGTCTGCTTTATATTTCAGAAGGGACAAAGATGGAAAGATTAGATAGATGATAGATAGATAGATAGATGATAGATAGATGGTTGGATGGATGGATGGATGGATGGATGGATGGATGGATGGACGGGAGGGAGGGAGGGAGATAGACAGGCACCCAGAAAGCCTAAACCATAGCCCCAAGAAATAGACCAAGGTTGAATGAAGGACCAGAACCTATAAATAGAGGAAATTTGGCTAGGATCTGGAACACAATCCAGAACAAGAATCTAAACCATTGTCTCTTTGTCACAGTCCCCAGACCAGCAGACATCCAGAGAAGGCAGATTGGGTGTGGTGCCAACCCAGAGAAGTCCCTACTATTGTTCTCCCTGTCAAGAAATTCCTTCTTAGCTCTAGGTCGCTTCTCTCCTTGGTTAGTTTCCATCCGTCGCTTCTTGCCTTGCCTTGCCTTGCCTTGCCATCTGGTGATTTGGAAAACACCCCCCCACACCTCTTCTTTCGGGGAGCCCCTCCATTCTTTGCAGAATTTGGCGATGGGGGACGCTGGTGGTGGAGGACCAGAATTGTGGACAGGCTCCAAAAATATTCTGCACGCCTCAGCCTGGGTGTGATCCGTGTGTGGCACACCCCCCCCCAGCCCCTTCCTCATGCCAAACCCACCCCCCTCCCTCCAGTTTGTGAAAAAAAGCTTTCTCTAAGAGCAGCCTCTTGGGATGGATAGGCACTTGATCAAGCTCGTAACATCATTAGCCAACATGAGCAGAGATTAAGCCTCTCCGAAGCATGTGGCAAGACATAATTAGCAATAAAAGTCACGCCAGGAGCAAAATAAGCTGTGGGGTGAAAGAGAAGAAGGGCAGCTATTTACGGGCGTGCAAAAAGAAGCCCAAAATGAAATCGCCGGTTAGAGCTCCTGGACGTGTTTGCCAACAAGGCCAACAAGGAGGAAGAGTACTAGAGTTTGCGTTCAAGGGCTTTCTTTTATGAGGCCAGGTATTGGTCGGCCGAAGAGCGGACGAGCTTTTGAGGTCATCAAAAGACTTCATCAGGCTCAGGGATAAACTGAGCAACAATGGGGAGGTGGAGAACGTGAAGAAGAGGATTGTTTCTAATGCATTTTCCTTGGCAGTCTTATAGACCAAGAGGTTCTGCTGTGAGGTGAAGCTTTGAGTCTTCTCCTAGAAGCAAGGGTTGGCGTCTTTTAGAGGAAAACAATGGTGGGGGGCTTCCCCTAGAATCATGGTGGGCTGTCCTAGAAGCAAGCAATGGTGGTGGACATCTCGTAGAAGCAAGCCCACAGTGATGGACCTTCTTATAACTGTCTGGTTTGGCTCTGCAACCCAACAAGACAGACAAGAGACTTCAGAGGATGATTAGAACTGCAGAAAAAACAGTTGCTATCAACCTGCCTTCCATGGAGGACCTGTATACTGCACGAGTCAAAAAGAGGGCTGGGAAAATATCTACAGACCCCTCACATCCTGGACATCAACTGTTTCAACTCCTACCCTCAAAACGATGCTATAGAGCCCTGCACACCAGAACAACGAGACACAAGGACAGTGTTTTCCCGAACGCCGTCACTCTGCTAAACAAACAATTTCCTCAACACTGTCAAATTATTCACTAAGTCTGCACTACTATTAATCTTCTCATCGTTCCCATCACCCATCTCCTTCCACTTATGACTATATGACTGTAACCTTGTTGCTGGTATCCTTAAGATTTATATTGATTGTTTCCTAGTATGATTTGACTGCTTATTTGTTCCACATGACTATCATTAAGTGTTGTACCTTATGATTCTTGATGAATGTATCTTGTCTTTTTATGTATACGGAGAGCATATGCACCAAAGACAAATTCCTTGTGTGTCCAATCACACTTTGGCCAATAAAGAATTCTATTCTGTTCTGTTCTGTTCTGTTCTGTTCTGTTCTGTTCTGTTCTGTTCTGTTCTGTTCTGTTCTGTTCTGTTCTGTTCTGTTCTGTTCTGTTCTGTTCTATTCTATTCTATTCTATTCTATTCTATTCTATTCTATTCTATTCTATTCAAGCAGTCGTGGTCAAAGATTGTCTATTACCATTGACGAAACGCTGCATTCTTTAGTCAATGGAGAATGGAGAATTGTAGAGAGCAAGTGGTCAGTATTTGTAGGGTTGTTGTAGATTTCTTCAATGTCAGGAACACAGCTAGGTCTAAATGTTGGGAATGTTGGTGGCCAAGACATCTGAGATTGCATGGGACGGTTCGCACTTTGTCATGTGGTCTTTTGGGATTGGGAAATCAACAACCTTCTTGGCTGCATGGAAACGTCTGAAGCTCAGCAACCAGACAGTTGATAGGTTATGAGTGTTGTAGGAAGAGAGGGATATTAGTTTATGGTAGTCATAAATCAGGAGGAATTTGTTTCCGTATTCTCCAACAAAATACCTAATTGAACGAACGAACGAATCCATACCAGGTGTCTCTTTTGGTGTGACTAAGTATCTGACATTAAAAGTCGATATGTCTGTATATCAAATAAAATTAAAACTTGGGGGGGGGGGAAAGCAAGGAGGAAAAAGAAGGAACAATAATAGGGTCAGAGTTCCATAATTTGAAGTCCAGGGACATGGCCGAGAAGATTAAGATGCAGGTAGGGAATTCAGATGTTGGATGATTCCAAGATCAAACTCACTCTATTAGTGTGGACTGCGGTTATGGTAAGGTCATAGACGTTCTTAACTGTCAGTGTATAAGAGTTCATGAATTGGAATAGACAAGGTAACAGGTCAGCCAATGGGGACTGTTTAGTGACTCAGACAGTTTAGAGCCTGGGCGTTGCTTATCTTATCTGGTCTGTATATAAGAGTTAGTTTGTCCTTGAATTATTGCTTCTGTGTTTATATAGATTCTGTACTTCTGGATTCTGAGTTCTGGTTCTGGCTTCTGCTGCATGGGTATTGTATGCATGCATCATGCTTTATATTACTGTATATAAAGACGTTTATTTCATACATGAATCCTGCTGAATTATTTACTTGCCTGGGGGTTGGGTTGCTGCAAACTCTTAACATTCTCCTTGTCGCTTTCCTTCTAAAATCTTTGCAGGCCCGCAACGCCTTTCTTTGATCTGCTGCAGCACAAATACAGAGAGATTTGGATGGACGAGCAGAGGGCGGTCATCAAAGCTGAGAAAGCTGAGAAGAAGCAAAAGGTCAGATGATTTTTAGAAGCCCTTTCACTTTGCTGACCCTCTTCTCAAGACCGTTCTCTTGTAGACACATGTTGGACCAGGTTCTTGGATACTCTGAATTCGCTCTTGCGTGCCTTCCCTGCATGTGTGTGGCATCAAAAACACAGCAATATAGGACAGGATTGTACCCAGGAGGGTGGATGGGTAGGTGGTTCGTTAGCTAACAGTCACAGCTAACGATTCGCCCGAACCGGTCTGAACCAGCAGCAGCTTAGATCACTGTTTTAGGAACCCTACGATATGTGGACTTCAGCTCCCAGCCAGCATGCATGGACTTCAACTCCCACCATGGCGCCTGAGGAATTCTGGGAATTGGAGTCCATCCATCTTAAAAGTTGTCAAGGTTCAGAAACTCTGGTCTACATGGTCTCTTGATCTCTTCTTTGATGGAACTGCTTTCTGAAGAAGATCGGCAAACGTCTCTCGGGAGGGTTGTTTTTGTGGTTTTTTTGTCCCTCGTCCTTTCGAGTTAATGGTGTGGGTTTTCTTTATTCTTGTTCATTTACTACTTACATCTTGTTTGATGTCCTTTGAAAGGAAAAGTTAGGTCTTCAAATGACCCGGTTATCCAACGTGTTAGATGATCCCAGCATGCGTGGCGGGCTAATTATGTAGCGTAAATAGAAATAATCAGATATCTCCTTCAAGGAGTATCTCATCTTTTGTGAGAAACCTTCAAGCAAACATACTGTGAGGCACCTGCCATGATTTGGAGATAAGGTTTCTTAAGTTTCCAAATATTCAGCCTGGGAAGCAAACTTTTGTGTCCCCGATAATTTTTTTTCGAAAGCTGCTGCTTTCCAGCTTTGGAAATGTCTGTCCTCCTGACCGTGTTTCAACGGTTTTCCATATTCCTCACAACCATGTCTCCCCGCAAACCCCACTCCATTCTAGCACTGATGATGTTACCTAGTTGGGTCATGAAATGTCTGCCAGAAAACCACCAAGCTCAGAGAGCACCAAGGCCTCCTCTGCATATGTGCTTCCTGCCTGCCCTACCTCGCAAGGCTGATACCCCTGTGACCGATTAGCAAGCGGCACCCTTGATTTTTTTTCAAGTTGGGTTGGTCCCCACCGCCACCCAACGCCACGCCAGTGTGTGTGAATATGTGTGATACGTTCTCCTTGGTGACTTTCTAAGGCTGGCATGCTCTTTTGATGTGCTTCAGAAACGTCGGGGAAAATTGTACGAGACTCGGACGTGTTTGCTGAGGAAGTTCCAGCCGCCGACGAAAAAGGAGGAGCTTTGGCGTATCCCCCATTTCCAAAAGGTGGGTCTGAACGTGGAAAGGGCTTATTCTGAGTGGCAAGGCGGAGGCCGGTCCCACAGCAGCCCTCCAGGGGTGGGATTGAAAAATTTAACGACCGGTTTGCTGCCCTGGTTTGCTGGGTGGGCGTGGCCATGGGGGTGTGGCCTCCTGCACCACGGTAGGGGGGGGGCGTTTTCGCCGTCCCTAGACTCCGGAGGCTTTCCTTGAGCCTGCAGGAGGGTGAAAACGGCCTCCCCAGGCTCTGGAGGCCCTCCAGAGGCCCGTTTCCAGACTTCCAGAACTTCTGGTAGGCCCGTTTTTCACCCTCCCAGAGCCTCCGCGCAGTCCCTGCACTTACCTCGCATCCAAAACGGGCCACGTGGAGACTCCTGGGAGGGGAGGCGTGAGCGGGGTCAGCCAGTCCTTGTAACCACTGGTTTGGCGAACTGAACTGGTTCAAACTGGCTGAATCCCACCCCTCCAGCCATCCCTAAGTAAATTCAGATTTAAATGTCCGAAACACACCGGATCTTGCCAATACAGGCACTCCTTGACTTAACAGCCACAACTCGGAACAGAAATTCCATCGCTAAGCGAGACAGCTGTTAATGGAGCCGTGCCCGACTTTATGACCTTCGTTGCCACGGCCGTTGTAGCAAATCGCTGCGGTTGTTAAGTGAACCATGAGATCCTTAAGCAAACCTGGTTTCTCCCGTTGATTTTGCTGGTCGGAAGTCAGTGGCAATTCAGTTTAATGAATTGTTGTTATTATTATTTAAAAAGAAGCAAGCAAACTTATGACAGCTTGTTTGTGACTTCGGCTCCCTTAGTCATTACAAGACACAATTAGTCCCAAGCAAAACTGTTTTATTATAACCGCTGAGGATTACTTCATTCCCAGCTTAGTCCAAATTCATTCCAAAATAAAGTCCTTCAGAAAAAGTCCTTCGGGCTTATCACAAACCTTTATCTTCTTTGGCACCCTGCCAAAGGCCATTCTTGGCAAAGCCCCACAAAGTTCAGAAACAAGAGACGCCGACTGGAAACAGATTTAGCAACGTTGCTTTCCTACAAAGAGCCCAAGAGTCTTTGCTGCTCTTTTAAGCCTTATGGGAGGGGACAATCACCTCCTGGCCTTACTTCTGAGTCGTCCTTTTTGCTTTAGCTGCTCTTGCCTTCTGGCAGCTCTTCACATGCTTGCACTAGGAACAGGCTCCTCCTGTTCCTCTGCCTCTCTGCTGTCCAACTCTGGGAGCTCCGGAGTCCGCGCATCACTCCCAGATGGCCCTGGCCCCATCTCTGCCTCCGATGCAGAGCCCTCGTCTGAGCCTTCTCCAGGACTGGCCTATGATCCTCCCCAGCCTCCTCACTGTCCGACTCCGTGCTAGCTCCACGGGCTGCTGGCGGACCACAACACAGCTATACTTGTCTAAGGGGAATGCGGATGCCGGATCATTTCAATGAAAATGTCACCTGTTTGAATGTCGCGCTAGCAACCAGAGCGAAAATCACCTGGAATTTTTTCTCGGAGGCTGAATTCAAAAGTTATTCAGCAGAACGCTCCTTCTAAGAAAACAGAGGGATGTGCAAAATATTTTCTCAAACGTTACGTTCAGAAGTCTTCGGTTTGGGTTGTTTGGAGGGGTTTGTCTTCGGCCTGGACTTCCTTGCAACCCTTCCCTTGCAACCCTTCTGTTATTCTCTTATTATTATTTTTTTCCTTTAACGAAAAAAAGTCAGGCGGTGAGCTCATGTTTGTCGACTCTCCCCGTGTGGGAGTATCAAATTGCGAAGCCCAGAACTATCTTTCAAAATTTGATACAGTAGATTACTCCTTAATGGCTCCCTCTGGATTCCTTTTTTTTTTTTAAACCGGAATCTTTAACAGAATAACAGATTTGGAAGGCACCCTGGAGGTCTTCTAGTCCAACCCCCTGCTCAAGCAAGAGACCCAGGAGTGAAATCTAGCAGGTTCCGGCAGGTTCTGAAGAACCGATAGCGGAAATTTTGAGTAGTTCAGAGAACCGGCAAATACCACCTCTGGCTGGCCCCAGAGTCGGGAGGAAATGGAAATTTTGCAGTATCCTTCTCCCAGGAGTGGGGAGGGAATGGGGATTTTGCAGTATCTTTCCCCTGGACTGTGGAGAGCAAGATTTCCAATCTTTTTTTAAAAAAAAACTACAGTGTCGGAGCAATCACAACTTCTGGAGGCAAGTTGTTCCACTGCTTAATTCTTCTAACTGTCAGTAAGTTTCTCCTTAGTTCTACCATTTCCCACAAAATAAGACATCCCCTGGTAATAAGCCCAATCGGGCTTTTGAACGCATGGCAATAAGGCCAAGCACTTATTTCAGAGTTCAAGAAAATATAACACAGGGTTTTATTTTTGGGGAAACACGGTATCTATCATATCTATCTA
>WNWU01000070.1:3174513-3201558 GCA_012654045.1 Ptyas mucosa
GTAGAACAGAATGTAGAGTAGAGTAGAATAGAGAGCAGAGAGCAGAATAGAAATAGGAATAGAAGTACAGGAACAGAACAGAACAGAACAGAACAGAACAGAATAGAATATGTTTCGCTTCTCATCCAAGAAACTTCTTCAGTTCTAGCACTGAACTTCTTCAGTTAGAATTGAAGAAGCCGCTTGGGTGAGAAGCGAAACGTTTTAAAACAAAAAAATCCCCAAGAAAGTCCCATTGTCTTTTGGAAAAAGCATCTCTGCAACGACAATGACCTGGACAGATTCTTAGCAAGGACGGATTCTTAGCAAGGACCAGTCGTTAAGACTTCTTTCTGTACTGTTGTAACTTTGGAGAGGGAGTAAATGAATTTTTGGAAATGGAGAACGACTAGTTCAGTGAATTGGGAATGTGTTGGTCCGTTTCCGAATGTTATCTGGACATTTTTGGACTTAAAACAAGTTTTTGCTTCGGGAGCTGAGCTGATACCCCAATTCAATAAACAAAGGAACAGATAAAACATGTCCATCGACGTCATTTTTCTTACTCTTGGTAGAGAGTATATAGTTCTAGGTTAAAGAATCCACCTTTCTGATCATCTGGCTTTTCTTATAACCAGGGGTGGGCTGCTGTGGGTTTGGGAGAACCTCTAGCTAAGATCCTGTGCAGTTCGGAAAACCCCCAAATCCCACTCTGGGCTGGCCACCCCACCCCTCCCAGGAATTCCCACACGGCCCATTTTGGATCCAGGTAAGTGCACGGAGGCTTGCGGAGGGCGAAAAATGGGCCTATCGGAAGTTTGGGAAGGGCCTCCAGAGCCTGGGGAGGACAAAAACGCCTCCCCTCCCCCCGCCGCGGTGCAGGAGGCCAATTAGGTACGCCCACCATGGCCACGCCTACCCAGCAACCAGGCAGAGAACCCCTTGCTAAAATTTTTGAAGCCCACCCCTGCTTATAACTACTTCAAATCTCTTACCTTGAATTTTCCAAAAATGAAAGCCGCCAACGTCACTAGTCTCAGCTTGCTTGGGACCATGACCACGTTCTGACGGAGTTTTTCTGGCACAGCAAAACTTCCCTGTTCCTTCTTGGCAGGAAGAATGCCGACAACATCTTCCCGGTGGCAGTCTTTTTCCGGAGACGGATTTGAACCCGGGGATTCTGACGTCACCGTAATGCAGGCAGGGTCTTGCAAGCTGATATGGGCCAACCTTGAGACTCCTACGGCCAATTGGCAGATTAAGAAGAAGAAATACGTTAACAAGCAGAGCTGGCAAATGGATTGCCTTGATCGAAGGAAAGAAAAAAAAAGACAATTATTTAATCGGTGTCTAATCGGACTTTCTGGACTTTGTGCTTGAGGTGGGAAAAGAATGGAACAATTCTGGGTTTTATTTATTCATTTATTTATATTTATATGCCGCCCTTCTCCAGAGACTCAGGGTGGCTTACAATGCGTTAAGCAATAGCCTTCATACTTTTGTATATTTTATACAAAGTCAGTTTATTGCCCCCACAAACCGGGTCCTCATTTTACCCACCTTAGAAAGGATGGAAGGCTGAGTCAACCTTGAGCCTGATGAGATTAGAACTCGCAGTAATTGCAGGCAGCTGGATGTTAAATGCTGCCTTAGTAGAGGCATTAGCCTCCTACGCCACTCAGGCTCTGATGAATTTTTGCTGATGAATAGGTTTGTTGTTATAGAAATGGCTAGTTTATAGCATTATGTAAAAGTCAAAAGTTGAGGTTGGTTGCTATTATCTTTCTTTCTTTTTTTTAAATGTTTAATTTCTTTTTTTGAATAACATATAAAAATTCCATTTCAATCAAACACGGTGTTGTCTGGGTACAGTTGTTTTTAGGCCATCAAGGGCTACCTGTATACTATCTTGTCTTTTTTTATTTTCTTTTTTTTTAAACATTTATTTGTAATGCTGGCCTGTGACCCCAATTAAAATTATTATTGTCATTATTGCCACTGTCGACACAACCAAGCCCTCACCCCCAACCCCGCTTTAAATATTTGAGCCCCGCAAGCTATATTTTGTGATTTCCTAGCTCCGAAAAACTCCCTCGATTGGTGATTTTCTTGGAAAGCAGTAAAGAAATGAACAACGTTCATCCCAAAATTAACCCAGCAAGTTGCCTCTTTTTGAAATATTTTCAAGAAAACCCTCTTTTCGTGCAAATTTGGGTGTTTCCTAGCCACTGGACAGAAAATTCTTGGAATGGAATTGGCAAAATGATCTTCTCGCCAGCTGGATTGGGATCAGTTTCCGGCATTTTCATGTATCAAGTCCCAGAGTTAATACAAATTTCTACGAAGAGTTAAAACCCAAAACTGGTTAAAGAAGTGGTTGAAGAGAGATGTACATCTACCATTGTACATAAATGGTGAGGAGGTGGAGAGGGTGGGTAGTATTAAATTTCTGGGCATTTATATCTCGGAGGACCTCTCATGGACTATGAATGATAACATGCTTGCGAAGAAGGCACAGAAGAGGCTGCACTTCCTGAGAATGCTTAGGAAGATAAATCTATCTCAGCATCTCCTTCTGTCCTACTATCGCAGCACCATTGAGAGCGTCCCGACTTACGGAATTCTTGCATGGTATGGGAGCATCTCTGCAGCGGACATAAAAGCTCTACAGAGAATCATTAAAACTGCCCAGAATATCATCGGGCTCCAGCTACCAGCCCTGGACGACATCTTCCAAACTCGCTTCTTTGAGAAAGTTGCATAACGTTCTCAGAGACTCTTCCCATCCTGCTTACAATCTTTTTGGACTTTTGCCTTCTGGCAGAAGATACAGAACAATGAAAACTCGGACCGCACGTCTTCTGAGCAGTTTTTATCCCAGAGCTATAATTGCACTCAACAAGGAACTAAAGGGCCACCGTCAGTGAGTTGTGGGACAGCATTACTTGGTCTGTTGTGTGGATGTTTGGGTGGTTCAGGGGTGGGGAATTTGTGATGGTGGTGGGTGTTTGGGGATTGTTATGTGTGTTGGAACTGGTCTTTGGGTGTTAAGTGAATTTCGTTGTATGGGTAGACTGTGTATACACGTACAAGGACAATAAAGTTATTTATTTATCTAGGGTTTAAAGGCATCAGACTGGAAACTATGAGATTGTGAGTTCTAGTCCCGCCTAATGCATAGGGTTTCTTGCCTGAGCAAGGGGGGGTTGGACTAGAAGACCTCCAAGGCCCCTTCCAACTCTGGTTAATCTGTTAGGATTACACTCACCTTCAGAAAGCGTGGCTGACAAAAGAACGTTTTGCCGTTTCGGGCTGGCTGCATTGACAGCATTCAATATGGCGGCCACGGCCTTTTCAAAGCCTAGATCCAATATTCTGGGAGAAAAAAAAGAAGAGAAATGGGAAATCAGTCAGAGAAACACCTTACGGCCACTGTGTTTATGGAATACGATGAACCATTTTGGAAGGGGAAAAAAAAAAGATTTTTAGAGACTTGACTTGCCCATGTTTTCTTTCGCTTAATATTCCTCTCAATTAAAAAAAAAATGATGAAAACCCTGAAATGAAAAACTAGCCTCTCACCTTTCAATGTTTGGTACTCTAAAGCTTAGTAAATTGGCTTTCTTCTATCTCTTACTTCCTTTTATTGATATAGACAGACAGGCAGACAGGGATAACATGTGTATGCTCACCCGCAAGCATATAGAAAGTTCAAGTAGTCCTTGACTTATATCCATTCGTTTAGTGACTGTTCAAAGTTACGATGGCGGTGAAAAATGTGACTGTCCTCTCACTTTATGGTTGCAGAGAGGAAATCCCACTTCTCCCGCCCCCCCCCAGCGGATCTTTCTATCAACTATCTAGGAAGTTCCTACCTGTCGGCCTCATCCAGAATCAGCCACCGGAGACAGCGGAAATGAATGCACTGGGTAGATTTGATGTGATCCACCAGCCGTCCAGGAGTTGCCACGAGGATATTTATTCCTTTGCGTAATCTGAAGGAAGGAAGGAGGTAGGAATGGGAAGGAAGGAAGGAAGGGAGATGGGAATGAGAATCAGGGAAGGAAGGAAGGAAGGAAGGAAGGAAGGAAGGAAGGAAGGAAGGAAGGAAGGAAGGAGATGGGAATGAGAATCAGGGAACGGAGGGAGAATGGGAGGAAGGGAGGGAGGAAGGAAGTAAGAAGATTAAAAGGGAAGGAAAGAACAAAAGAAGATAAAAGGGAAGGGAGGGAGGGAGAGGAATGGGATGGATGGATGGATGGATGAATGAATGAATGGAGGGAGGGAAGGCAACAGAAATGAGAAGGGAGGGAGGGAAGGTGAAAGGAAGGAAGGAAAGAAGGGAGGAGATAGGAATGGGATGGATAGATGCATGGATGAATGGAGGGAAGGCAACAGGAATGAAAAGGAAGGAAGGAAGGAAGGAAGGAAGGAGATGGGAATGAGAATCAGGGAACGGAGGGAGAATGGGAGGAAGGGAGGGAGGAAGGAAGGAAGAAGATTAAAAGGGAAGGAAAGAACAAAAGAAGATAAAAGGGAAGGGAGGGAGAAAGAGGAATGGGATGGATGCATGGATGAATAAATAAATGGAGGGAAGGAAGGAAGGAACAGGAATAGGGAGGGAGGGAGGGAGGAAAGGAGGGATGAGATAGGAATGGGATGGATGGATGAATGGAGGGAAGGCAACAGGAATGAAAAGGAAGGGAGGGAGGAAGGAAAGAAGAAAGAAAGAAAGAAAAGGTATGGATGGGAGGGAGGGAGGGAGGAAGAAAAGGGGGGAAGAGAGAAAAATGAGGTTTTACTTTCCAGAAAACTAGGGAAGGCCCCTTCCACTTGAGATGCCTCCCACAGCCCTTACCTGGCTTTTTCCGATTTCTTCTTTTCACCCCCCATCAAGACTCCCGGCACAATCCAGGTAAAAGGCTAAAAAGTGCAGGAAACAGAGACAATGAAACTCTATAAGTCGGGGAGGGGGAAGGAATTAAGCCTGTTTAGTATCTGTTGTTGTTGTTTTGTTTTGTTTTTGTTTTCTCTGACAGAAACATCTGGCCAGGGCCACATCCAAGATGGCCACCATTTTGTGGGGCCAGGCTTCCTCCACATTCCAACCGGGCTCAAAATGGCGTCTTGCCGCCTAATGTGCTTAAGACCTCCGACACAGTGGAAGACCAAGGCCCCATAAACACCTCCCAGTCCCAAAATGATCAACCTTCACCTAAACTGGTGTTTTGTGTTGTTTTGAAGATACAAACTCTTTTCCTCAACCTCAAGACCCACCTTGTGTGATCCAGGAGGAGAAAAAACCCCAAAGATCTCTTAAATGAAACCCCCCTTTTTTTTTCCAGACAGGGATCGACAGAGAGACAATAAACTGACATGAATTACATCTTCCATCTCTTTGCAATCCATGCTTACCTTTAAGAGCTTCTGGAGGGTTTCAAAACTCTGTAGGACAAGCTAGAAAGAAGGAGGGGAAAAAAGTTAGGATTTATTACACCGTTCAAGCCATTTATTACACTGCCTTTAAACTATTTAAGCTAATCTACTGACTCCTAAATACGAGCTTTCGCCATAAACCTAGCTATCTGTTGTCCAAAACATACAGGGTTTTGCGCTGGAGACAAAATGCCAGCACGTTCCATCGATTCTCCCCAATTCTGGTGTTTGTTTGGGGTCTTGGATTAGCACCCATCCTCCCCTGCCGGCTTGCTGGCTGGGGAGGATGGGAACAGTCCCATCCCACTTGTAAGGGGAAGAGAATTGATCGGTTCCAGCCAAACTGCAGGACCAGGATCAGGCTGATTTTAAATAGCGATTGTCGTCTGAAATATTCAAAGGCACCGCTGGACGTGAAATCAGCAAATCAAGATAAAAAACTGATTGAGGAAGTTGGGTGAATAAACTCACCTCTCTGGTTGGAACCAGGATAAGGGCATAGGGTCCATCACTGCGCTAGAGAAAGCAACAGGGAGACACGGAGGTGAGACAGAGGGGCAAAACAGAGAAGAAGCTACTGATAGGAGAGAATATTTGTCGCTCAAGGTTGAACTGTGGGGTCCTTGGTGCTCTTGGAGCTTGGTGGTTTTTGTACAGACGTTTCATTACCAGACTAGGCAACATCATCAGTGCTAGTGAATGTGGTTTGCTCCGTTTATTATACACAGTAGCTCAAAGCTTGGACATTTTTTTACAGACATTTCATGACCCAACTAGGCAACATCCTCAGTGCTAGTGAGTATGGCTTGCTCCCTGTTTATATACAGTAGCTCTGTGCTTGGTTGTTTTCAGGCAGACTTTTCACTGCCCCAAAAGATTGCATCATCAATGCTACTACAGTGCTAACTAGCCCTGTTATTACCTAGTTGAGTAATGAAAGTCTGCAAGAAAACCACCAAAACCACTAAGGATCCTACACTCCTCCTCCTCCCTGCAAACCCTCCTCCCTTCCAGCATGATGATGTTACCTAGTGGGGTAATGAAACGTCTGCAAGAAAACAACAGAGTACCAAGGACACTACCGAATACGTAGATTCAAGAACAGGAAAAAAAAACGTATCTTGGTCTCTTTAGTAGCTTTTCTGCAATTGAATATGCTTACCTTGATTTTGGGCTCCAGTTTTTGCAAGGATTGTACGAGGGGGATGCTATAAGCAAGTGTCTTTCCTTGAAAAGAGTAACAAGAAAGGAAGGAAGGAAGGAAGGGAGGGAGGAAGAAAGGAAGGAGATGGGAATGAGAATCAGGGAATGGAGGGAGGGAGGGAAGGAAGGAAGGAGGGAGGGAGATGGGAATGAGAATCAGGGAAGGGAAGGGAAGGAAAAAGGAAGGAAGGTAGGTTAGAAAAAAACAATTCAGACAAAAACCAATAATTTCTGACAAAAATAACTTGTCAGCAGAATTTAATTACCTGTGGAGACCTTCTTAAGCACAAGAGGGTCTCTCAAACCACCAGGATGCACCATCTCCATCCTATTCAGCCCTGCGTTGTTGTTAAGCCGCTCCCAAACAGGAGCAGTTAAAATTCTCACCTGAGCCCGTCTGTGATCTGATCCGAGCGTCCTTCCCTTGCAGCAACGTTGGAATGGTCTCCTTCTGAACACTGGGTGGGTTTGAGAGACAAAATGAGACCATCAAAATAAAAAATAAAATTTTTTTGTAAAGCAGGAAGGCAAACGAGGCCACAAGCTGCATTCATTCTGCCCGTGGAGCCTGTGTCATTTTCACCGTGTGGTTTTTTTTCACCGTTACTCGTGGCTGGTGATGTTTTTTTTAAATCTGGCATTCTGGATTGTTTTTTGAGTTTTTTTGAGACAAACACAGACACGCGGTACGTAATTTGGTAACTAAAACGGCTTTGATCGATTCTGCTTTGCATGAATGTTATTGTCTTTCTGCGTAGGTACGATAGCTTTATTTGATCCTGGGTGCGCATGTATATACAAAAACACACAAGCATAAAATAGCTTTACTTCTGAGAATATATATTGCATATACTGTATGATGTGTGTGTGTGTGTGTGTATATATATATATATATATATATATATATATATATATATATATATATATATCTCATTAGCCAGGTTCTACCTACGTAAGCCAAGATTTTATGCAGCCCTAGTTCTGTGAAATCTCATTCACAAGTTTCTGGGCTTTTTTTCTCTTCTAGAAGCCAGCAGACTCTTTGCTGCCCATTGGGAGACTAAGGTAGATCTATTTCTGTCTTATAAGGTATCATCAGTTAGCCACACCCTCATCTCATGTATCCTCCCTGTAAAGGTACAATATGTGTTTTTCTTTCTTTTTCGTAGATATGTATGTATGTATGTATGTATTATTTTAGCCAGGGTTTTTCCTACGTAAATCAAGATGTTTATATAGCCATAGTTCAGTGAAATCCCAATTCACTATTTTCTAGGCTTTATCAGACATTAACCAGCATTTTGCTGTCTGTTTTAAGACATATATAAACATCTTGATTTACGTAGGAAAAACCCTGACTAAAACAATAATACACATATAGACCTACAAAAAAAGAACAAAATAAATGTGTGTGTGTGTGTGTGTGTGTGTGTATGTATGTATGTATGTAAAGAAAGAAGCAGACATTCTGCGAGCTCCAGAACTTAAAATTTTAAAATAATTAAAAAAATTTATTCTACTAAGCTTCTGTCAGCCATCTGCTGACATCATCAGAGTATTAAACTACCATTACAGAGAACTCTGCCTTTATATGCTATTAATCAATTTGGACATTGCCCGTCTCCCACTTGTAATTAGCTGTGTTGTTTTTGCTGTCGTCAGGCTATATATATATATATATATATGTATACAGTGATGGTGAACTTTTTTCCCCTTTTCCCCAAAATGCTCTCACCCACCCCCACTCATGTGTGCGCAACCCCCGTTTTGGTGCTAGCAGGCCTCCCTGAAGCCTCCTGGAACCAAAAATGGGGCTGTGGGGGACGCCACCCCTCCCACTCGCGCATCTCCCGGCAGAGATCTGAAAATCAGCTGGCCGGCAGGAGGCGCATGCCCGCAGAGATGGCTCTGCGTGCCACCTGTGTCACGCATGCCATAGGTTCGCCATCACGGATATATGCCGTGTGTGTTTTTGTATATACAGGTGTGCACACACACACACGAGGTGGGGGGTGGGGAAGAGATTGACTTTCCTTCATTCTGGTGTGTGCAGCTTCAGGGTTGATAGTATGTATATAAGGCTGAGCCTTGGTGGCGCAGCAGACTAAAGTGCTGTTAAGTAGCACCAGCTGCCTGCAATTACTGCGAGTTCAAATCTCACCAGGCTCAAGGTTGACTCAGCCTTCCATCCTTCTGAAGTAGGTAAAATGAGGACCCGGATTGGGGGGGCAATAAGCTGACTTTGTATAAAAAAGACCACCACTTAGAGGGGGGGCGAAAGCCGTACTAAACAGGTATATACAAAAATATGAAGGCTATTTCTTAACGCATTGTAAGCCGCCCTGAGTCTCCGGAGAAGGGCGGCATATAAATCAAACAAACAAACAAACAAATAAATACACACACACACCTAAAATGGCTTTGACTGAGTTTCGTATCTGTCTATATGTATACAGGTATTTGTTTGCTAGAATATATTTCTTGCATGCATGTGCCCCAAACAAACATAAATCCTTTTACCTGGTCATGCTTGATAGTTTCAAGGAAGAGGTTATTGTTGAAGTCTGATAACAGGAAAAAAAAATATTAAATTTAAGGGTTAGTGCTGGAGTTGTATTACGACCACAGTTACATTAGGCTCAAAGATTAGTTTAGCATAACACTTTAATTATACTTAACCAGGGTTTGTTTAAACATTGCTTATTGAAAAAACTATTGTGTTTGAGTTTCCTTCCCACATTAACCTACAAAGCAAAGGAAAAATCCACACAGGGTCAAAAGATTATTGTCATATAAGTGTATCTTTTTCTCTGACATCTCTACACAACTACTTAACTGTGCCATTCACACAATAATACGGCTTCCAAACTCTCTTTCCCATGGGATAATTCAATGACCCAAAAATTCTTCCCGAAAACAGTCTGAATAAAAGGAAAGATTCATTGAAACATTGCTGTACACCTGTCCAAAATGAAAGAACTTACCAAGTGAGGATGGAGACCCAGCTGATCAAAGGAATCAGAGGTGAAAATCTCCTCTTGGACTTGTTTCACGGCGGTTCTAGGTAAGGAGCAAATCAACCAAGGAACCAATCAAAAGTCGGCGTAAAATACCGGGCACCTATTATCACATGTGGTGGACATGTAGAAAAGCAAAAGAATACTGGCAAAGGATTCAAATGTGGTTGGAAGAAATGACCGGACAGAGATTGGAACTCAAACCAGAACTATTCCTACTAGGAATTATAAAAGAAGATCTAAGTAAGGGGTTAACATATTTAATATTGCATATCATAACAGAAGCAAGAATAGTGAAAGAGTGAAAACATACCTAAAGAAAGGGAAATAATTAAGAAAATACTTGACTGTGCAGAATGTGATAGAACTGAAAAATAAAGGGAGACAGAATACTATGAGATTTGGAATAGATTTTATCAATGGCTAGACTTAAGGAATAGAAGTCGGAACGGATAAGAACAAGGATGTGTAGATTTAAACAAGAGGCAATATATGTAATATAGTCATGGAAATATAAGCGTGCATAAGAGGTTAAGTATATAATTAGTAAGTAGTAATGTATATTGAATACATAAGAGACTTGTGTTATACTTTGTATGGTGGAGATAAAGGGCCACCATCAGTGAGCTGTTGGACAGCATTACTTGGTCTGTTGTGTGGATGTTTGGGTTGTTTAGGGGCGGGGAATTTGTGGCGGGTGGGAGTGTGTTTGGGGATTGTTATTTGTGTTGGACCTGGTCTTTGGGTGGTAAGTGAATTTCATTGTATAGGTATATTGTGTATACACATACAATGACAATAAAATTATTATCTTTATTCATTAAATATGAAACTCAATCAACTGAACATTCAAAAATGCATCACAAATACCATTGACTGCTGCTAATGGTTGATACGGGTTGCTGCCAGCATCCTAGGTATCAACCAAATACCTTCTTAAGATGTACGATGTTCCAAGTAGCGCAGTTTTTGGCAGTTCTGCTGGTGTTATTGCAGGAAGCTGCAATTTGCTGATGTATCTTATAAAATTCTTGGACATGGTACCAAGCGCCCCGATGACAATGGGTATCAATGTATTATTATTATTATTATTATTATTATTATTATTATTATTGCCAAGACGGTTCCACCATGTCCAAAAAATTTCTTTAACAATAAAAGGATTTAAAAAAAAATAAGTCAGCGTAAAACGAAATTGTTTCAGTCAAAGACTGAACCCAAAACTTCAAATTGTGATACAACCATACAGTTTGAGAAGCAAAAGCCAAAATGGCAGTTACAGAAACGCAGCGTCAGATAAATAACATAATTTACAATTCATCTTTTTCTTTGATTTAGTGAAGAGGAGTTAAATACCTCTGTAAGTCGGGGATTTCTGGATTGTTTTTAAAGAGGCTGGAAGTCTTTACAAAGGGTCTTTTGTTGAAGTCGTCTTCTTCTCTGGCTTCGGGAGAAAGCTTTTCCAGAGATGATCCTGGCGGCCCAGTTCCTTTGTTGTGATTTTGGGGTTTTTTCCATAGCTTTTGAGTCTGGGGCACTGAAGAAGCACGCTGCTTTTTTACAGGAGTGGCTTCTTGCGTGCCTTCTAATGTTCTTTTCATGGCCTGAGAGCAGAAAAGAAAAAAGATGAAGGAAATACGTTCACAGAAAAATGGGTTTGTAGACTAACTGCTGACTGGGGAAATCATTAAATCAACTGATGAACGGTTGAGATTTGTTTACCCTATTGAAAAGAAGGATTGGTGGGGTGGGGGACGGGACACATGATAGCTGTGTTCCAGTACTTGAGGGACTGTCACAGAAAAAAGAGGATTGACGTATGCTCCAAAAACACCTGACAGCAGGATAAAAAGCAACGGGTGGAAGGTTGTTAAAGAGAAATCCAATCTCCAGGTAAGAAGTAACCCTTCCTGCAGTTGTGGGTACCACAATGAAGAGGTGGGAGAGGGGGGGGGGGTCGACCTGTTTTCCACAGCTTCTGAAGACTGGAGAAGAAATGGGTGGAAACTAAACAAGGAGAGAAGCAACCTAGAACTAAAGAGAAATTTCCTGACAGGGAGAACAATTAATCAGCGGAACGGCTTGCCTCCGGAAGTTGTGAATGCTCCAACACTGGAAGTTTTTAAGAAGATGTTGGATAACCATTTGATCAGGATGGTATAGGTAGGGTCTCCTGCCTGGAGCAGGAGGTTGGACTAGAAGACCTCCAAAGTCCCTTCCAAGCCCTATGATTGTATGTTCGGTGAATTATACCATTTTGAGTCAAGCAAGACATTTGAATCAAATCCAATAGGCATGCCAGCTTCAAACGTTCTCCAGCAAAGAAAATCCAAAGTTGACAACCCACTGGCATAGTTTTCAGTTCCAAAATGTCCCGGGAATGATGGGTGATCAATCAATTAGGAGCCTTGGTGGTGTAGCGGACTAAAGTGCTGTTAAGTAGCACCAGCCGCCTGCAATTACTGCGAGTTCGAATCTCACCAGGCTCAGGGTTGACTCAGCCTTCCATCCCTTCCGAGGGAGGTAAAATGAGGACCCGGATTGTGGGGGCAATAAGCTGACTTTGTATAAAATATACAAAAGTATGAAGGCTATTGCTGAACGCATTGTAAGCCGTCCTGAGTCTCCGGAGAAGGGCGGCATATAAAGCGAACCAATAAACAAATAAATTATTAAATAAATAAATAATTCATTATAAACACCACTGCAATCGGGCCAGCAACCCACTGCATAAGTAAGGTATGGAGGGAAGCCCGTTGCCCAAAGATTCAGAGCTGGAAGGGGCCTTGGAGGTCTTCTAGTCCAACCCCCTGCTCAAGTAGGAGACCTTATTATACCATTTCAGACAAGGTGAACTGTCCAAATGTCCAGTTGCAACGCATCCCTTCTCTATAAACCAACAACCGTCTCTTTCTTCGCCCCTCTCCCCTACGCACCCACCCCCAATGCCAGTTGCAACCGGCCTACCTTTTTCCCACGGCCCCATTGGGGGTTGGGGGGTCTCTGCCCTGCAGGGGGGCGGCGGCGGGACCCGGGCAGAGGCAACGTGCTGACATTAATAAGCAACCCTTCCTCGGAAGCCATGCTAGCTGGGCGAATCCAGCTCTCCGGTAGACAATTCCTGCACGGGGAGGCTCGATTCCCAAGTTTGCAAAAGAGGCTTCTAGCGGGAGAGCGGCGGCCCCAGCAAAGCCAGGAATGCAACTGAAAAGTATTATTTAAATAATAATAATAATAATAACGATAATAATGATAATCCTCTGAGTTGCAAACTTGCAGTCAGTCCATGCCTGCAACCATGTGGGAATATTGCCCGTGGAAAGGACCCCCCCTATAGGTGGCTAGTGGATTGCCTTGCTAAAATAACCCAAACCAACCCACTTTGAATGAGTTGGAAAGTGGGAAGAGTCCCATCCTATCCCCCCCAAAATCCCCTTTTATTCTCTCCCAGAAACATGAGGGGGTGTTTTCTCCAACAGGAATCTGCTGGGATTTGAATATTAGAACTGCACTGACTCTATCTCTGAGGGTGAGAGGGATTTTTTTTAAAAAAAGAAGGGACTGGTCACTGGGCAGCCATTTGTCTGGAATGGCATAGGATCCTGGTCTCCTGCTTGGACTGGGAGACCTCCCAAGGTCCTTTCCAACTCTTTTTATTTTCTGTTAAACACAGCAGACAAGACAGAGCTGTGCTTTTCACGCAGGCAGTGGGATAGCTACCTTTCGGGACTTTCTTTCCCCTCACGTCTCCCAGGGGATGGGGGGGTCCTTTCTGGAGGCGTCGCGCGCGGCGCGTGCGCGGTCGTTAGCCGGCGGCAAGATGGCGGCGGCGGCGGCGGCAGAAGAGCAGAACCCGGCGGACGCCACGGCCGCGTCCCCATCGCCGTCGCCGTCGCCGCCCGACGGGGCCGAAGAGCCGGGGAAAGAGGAGGAGGAGGAGGAAGAGGAGGAGGCGACGTCGTCGTCGGAGGGCAGGCCAGGCCCCAGCCGCAGCCGCGCCGGGTTCCGAGTGACGGCGGTGCGGCGCGATCCGGCGGTGCGGCTGCAGCACAGCGTGAGCGGCTCGGAGCCCCTGGCCTGGTCCGAGGACCACCGCGTGTCGGTCAGCACCGCCCGCAGCGTGGCCGTCCTCGAGCAGCTGAGCGACACCCGCGGCGGCGGCGGCGATCTCGTCATCCACCGCACGGCCGTCCCGGCCCCCAACGCCTCCTGTCATCTCAAGGTGGGCCCCGGGAACTCCCCGCCACTGGATGGGAAGAGGGGGAGGGGGAGGCTGAGGGAAGGGCTAGGTGGGCTTCTCTTCCTTTTCTTCTCCTTCTTTCTTCCTTTTTCTTTCCTCCTCTTCCTCCTTTTTTTCTTCCTTTTCTTCTTTCTTCCCTCCTTTCTTCTTCCTTTTTTCCCCTTCTCTTCCTCCTTTTCTTCCTTTTCCTTTCCTCTTCTTTTTCCTTTCTTTCTTCCTTTTTTCCCCTCCTCTTCCTCTTCTTCCTTTTCCTTTCCTCTTCTTCCTTTCCCCCCCTCTTCCTCCTTTTCTTCCTCCTTTTCCTTTTTCTTTCCTCCTTTTCCCCCTCTTTTTTTCTTCCTTTTTCTTTCCTCCTGATGGACAGACTTCCAGAAATTCTCTTGTCGGTTTTGGACTTGGCTTGATCTAGGCTGCATACAGTTCCTGAGTTCCAGCTGGGGTTCCAACTGAGGTTGAGCCTGTCCACCCCCATGTTGTAAATAAATGTTATAAATAAATTACTCCTTAGATGTTCTTGTCTTTTTAGTGTTTCAGGCTCATTGGCGGTCGCTTGCTTCATCATGTACCGCGATCAATACTTAGCAAGCCCCATGCTGGGAAGAAAAATAAAGCTTTTATCATTTTGAATGCATTTGTAAAACTTGTTCTCCCTCTCCCGCAGGTCGGTTCCAAAAAGGAAGTCGCTGAATACAAACACAAGTTTGCGAATTCCAACGATCCGGTCGTCAGCCAGACGTTCACCTTAGACAGAGTCTTCAATCCCGAAGGGAAATCGCTGTCCTCCATGCGAGGCTTCAGATACTGCAGCTGGTCTCCGCTGGGTTGTGACGCCAACGGCCGGTGTCTCTTAGCCGCGTTGACCATGGACAATAGACTGACCATCCACGCTAACCTCAACAGACTTCAGTGGGTGGAGTTAGTTGACTTGACCGAACTTTATGGAGAGTGCCTGTATGAAAACAGCTACAAACTCTGTAAGACGCAGGAGCCTTCGCAAGAAGACTTGGGGAATTTCGCTGAATTCCAGAGAAGACACAGCATGCAGACTCCGGTCCGCATGGAATGGTCCGGCATATGCACCATCCAACAGGTGAAGCATAACAACGAGTGCCGGGACGTGAGCAGCGTCCTTTTGGCCGTCATCTTTGAAAACGGGAACATTGCCGTGTGGCAGTGCCAGCTTCCCTTCCTCGGCAAAGAATCCATCTCGTCTTGTAACACCATCGAGTCGGGCATCTCTTCCCCCAGCGTCTTGGCCTGGTGGGAATATGAGCACAGCAACCGGAAGATGAGCGGACTGATCGTGGGCAGCGCTTTCGGGCCGGTGAAGATCCTCCCGGTCAACCTCAAAGCGGTCAAAGGTTACTTCACCTTGAGACAGCCGGTGGTTTTGTGGCAAGAAGTGGACCACTTGCCCGTGCAAAATATCAAAAACATCCCTCTCTATCACCCCTACCAGAAATGTAGCTGCAGCTTAGTGGTGGCTGCGAGGGGATGTTACCTCTTTTGGTGCCTCCTCTTGATATCCAAAGCAGGCTTGAACGTCCATAACTCCCACGTGACCGGTCTCCATTCTTTGCCCATTGTCTCCATGACCGCCGACAAGCAGAATGGCACCGTCTACACGTGTTCCGTGGACGGGAAGGTCAGGCAGCTGATTCCCATCTTCACCAACATCGCCCTCAGGTTCGAGCACCAGCTGATCAAGCTGTCGGACGTGCTGGGCTCCGTCCGCAGCCACGGCATCGCCGTCAGCCCCTGCGGCGCCTACCTGGCCGTCATCACCACTAAGGGCATGACCAACGGGCTCCACCCCACTACCAAGACCTATCAGGTTCAGTTCGTCACCCTGAAGACGTGCGAGGAAGCCGCCGCCCAGTTGCTCGAATCGTCCGTCCAGAACCTTTACAGGCAGGTCGACCTCACCGATCTGGTGCGTTGGAAGATCTTGAAAGAGAAGCAGATCCCGCGCTTTCTGCAGGAAGCCCTGGATCAGAAGATCGAGCGTTTGGGGTCCACGTACTTCTGGCGCTTTAAGCTCTTCCTCCTGCGGATTTTGTTGCAGTCACTGCAGACTCCTCCTTCAGAAGCCCTGTGGAGGCCCACGCATGAGGACACCAAGGTCTTAATAGTAGATTCTTCCGAGACAGGCGGCAGTGAGGAACAGCCTCCAGAACAGGGCCACAAAAACCAGGACTCTCAGCCGGCCCCCTCAACTAGTGGAGCCCAGGAGCAGCAACCGGAAGAGAAGATGTTGGAGATCCAGGCCCAGATGGAAGCGGTCGAAATGCACCTGACGCGAGAACATATGAAGCAGGTGTTGGGCGAGGTCTACCTCCACACGTGGATTACGGAGAACACCAGCATTCCCACCAGGGGCGTCTGCGATTTCTTGACCTCCGATAAAAACCACGAGGACAGGACAGCGCGGGTGAGGGGCACCTCGACTTCAGAGCCCCGTTGGGGGTGTAGAAATATCCTGACTGGCTCATGGTTTCCCGTACGCTGTAATACGGCTTTTAAAGTCATAAAATGGGGCAAAACTCAACAATTGACAACTGTCTTGCTTGGTTCAATTGTGGTCCGTAAATCAAGCATTATTTGCTCCTTGTGGGAGTTTTCCTCCCTCCCCTCCCTTCGTATCACCTTAAATTCCATCTTGAGCAGATTTGGGAGGAGGGAAGAGGGTGTTCCAACTCTTTATTAACCGCATCCTCCTCCTGCTGTCTCTCCTGTTTCCCAGGTGCTGATCGGGCATATTTTAAAGAAAATGAATAAGCAGACTTTCCCGGAACGGTGCAGTTTATGTAAAGAGATCCTGCCCTTCACAGACCCCAAACAGGCAGTTTGCTCCAATGGACACATTTGGCTCAGGTACGTTAAATTTCCCTGGGTCGTTTCTTCAACCTCTCCCTCCCCAATTTAATGCTGTCTAAAGAAGAGGCTCAGCTAAGCTGGACTTTCTTGGTTGCTGGTGGTGTTGTTTTCCTTTGAAAATGTTTCACTTCTCCTCCAAGAGGCTTCTTCCCCACTTTAATTTCCACCTTGGACAAAACGCTCTACCTTTACCTATGAACCCAGGCCTGGGTTTTTGGGTGGGTTTTTTTTTTTTTTTTTGTCACAGATGTTGCCAAGGGATGTGGCAATCAAAACCAAATTTAGACCTCTGGTTATGTTTCTGCAAATCGCCCCTTCCCCACTTAAACCAAGTCACCTGGAAATTTAGAACGCACGTCCCAATCCTGGATTAGATTTTGTTTTCCCGTTAGTAGCTCAGCTACTGGTACAAACCTGCTCGTTTGATTAGTGTCCAATTCAATGCATTGGCGCAGGTTCGAAACAGGTGAACAAATTTAAGCTCTGTTGTGCGAACTGAGCCCATTATCATTGCCACTTCCCTCTTTCCCCCCCCACCCCAATCATTCTCTCGCTTCAGGTGCTTTTTAACCTATCGGGCCTGCCAGAGTTTAGTTTACAGGAGGTGTTTGCTCCGAGATAGCATCGCTCGCCATTCCACTTCAGAAGGTGAGTTTTCTTATGGCTTGCAAAAGCTGCGAAATCTGGGAATTTTCTATCCCCAAGGCAGGTGGCTTGCCAACGTTTTATTTCCTTCGAGCGGTATTAAGAATCCCAACCTCTGTTGGGATTAGAAGTCTCACTTTTGCCCAGCCCAAACAATCACGGATTCAATTGGTCCGTATCTTTCTTCACACTCGGTATATATTCTTCGTTCTTCTGTTTCAAAACCTCATTGCAGAAAGTGTGTGCCTGCGAATAAACCCTTTATGCTCTCTTTATCCCATGTCACTTCTCAAATAACACGATCGCATGCCCAATTTGGTCCGATATATTTTGAAGAAAAGGATAGCTTTCCAAAGATCGTTATTTTTAACTTTCTGTTTAGCATGCGATCGCTGAAACCTTAAGGACAGTTTGCTCTTAACCCCTGGTGCATCTCAAGTGTCTTTTCCCCCTTGTTTCGTCCTTCAACCTCATCTGTTCTTATTTTCAGATCCCGAATGGATCAAGAGATTACTGCAGGGGCCCTGCATTTTCTGTGACTCGCCGGTTTTCTAGAGACTTGAGTCAAGACGATGAGTTTTGGAGCAGTAGTCTCTAGTCGCCAAAGCACCACCCAGGATTTGGGTCTGCATAAAAGCTCGCTCCGACATGAGAATCTGCAAATGTAAACTAGAGAAGCGCAGCCCCTCTCCGGAAACGCAAAGGTCTTTTCTTAAATCTCACCACCACTGTTGTTTGAAATGCTTCTGGACTCTATTCAGATTCAAGGTCACCATTTGGTGGGGTTTTGACCATTAAGTTCTGGAATCAAGGACCAAGAGATGCTACGATCGGAGCGATGCTACCATCGTCGAACCGAGCAGGTACTTCTTGACGGCCAGAGTGCAACGTGGATTCCGTTACTTCCCTTCTTTAGCGCCTAACAGAACGGTGGCACTTAACAGAACTGGAGACCGTTAAATTATTACAGATAATGGGTTTTTGAACTGTTTCAGGAAAAGGAAAAAAAAAACTTGCATGCTTGTCGTCGGTGAAGAAAGATTAGCAAACCTGTTCTTCTAAAAAACTTCCAGGCAGCTAAATAGCCCTCCGAACCATTATTTTAAATGAGCCAACTGCGTGTGATTGTAATTTCTTCCACCGTCGCCTCTCCTCCTCAAATGTCCTTTGTTAACCACGGTTTTATCATGCCATGCATTTGTGGGAATGCAAACACCTCAATATGTTTAGAAAATTCTCACCAGCTCAGACCTGTTGCAAGCTTTTGATCTGAGCAATTCGGGGTACTTTTTTTTTAAAAAAAGAAAACAATTTCACACGGTTCCTGACTCTAGTTGAGCTTTTTGTCTTGACAAGAAAATTAAACTCTTCTCTTGAAGAACACGTTATGTTTCTACCCCACTCAAATCAAAAGCAGTGTTAAGAAAAATTTCAGGTGTTCCTCTTTTTCTTTTCAAGATGATACTTGACTATAAATGTTGGCTTTTATGTGTGTGTGTGTGTGTGTGAAATAATTTGAGTTTTGTCTACTGTCACAGCCACTATGTAAATAAAGCAACACACAAAGTTTGCCGGTGTGTGCGTTTAGCGAAAAGTTGACTCTCCTGTTGTGTGATCACCACAAAGGGTGGGGATGTCTTGTATATTTGTTGTGTAGATGGCAGCCTCAGGTACGACAAAGGCTGAGGAATTTTGACACTTTCCAAGGAAGAAAAAAACGAATAAAAACCTTTTTCACTGGTTTTCCTGCTTTATTGCTTTTTTTTTCTCCTTATCGTTGGGGGTGCTTTTTAATTATAATTACATCTCAAGCAATTTTTTTCCCCTTTCAACTTTACAGATAGTCCTCAACTTGAAACTGTTCATTTAGTGACCATCTGAAATTCCAAAAAAGGACTGGAAAAAAAATTAACGCTCAGTCCTCTCACTTACGGCACCCCATCCCCACAGTACCGACTGGAGTGATTCACTTAAGAACTGTGGCAAGAAACGGGGCAAAATTCACTTCACCAATTTATTGGTTCGATTTATTTATTGGTTCAATTTATATGCCGCCCTTCTCCGGAGACTCAGGGCGGCTTACAAGGCGTTAAGCAATAGCCTTCATACTTTTGTATATACCTGCTTAGTAGGACTTTCGGGCCCCCCTAAGCGGTGTTCTTTTTTTATACAAAGGCAGCTTATTGCCCCGACAATCCGGGTCCTCATTTTACCTCCCTCGGAAGGATGGAAGGCTGAGTCAACCTTGAGCCTGGTGAGATTCGAACTTGCAGTAATTGCAGGCAGCTGGTGCTAGTTAACAGCACTTTAGCCTGCTGCGCCACCAAGGCTCTCACTTATCAACAGAAATCTGGGACGTAATTAAGCTACCTGCAATGGCAGACCCCAGAGAGTCCCACTCAAACCCACCCTCCTCCCCAAGGCTCACAGGGAGGTCTGCTTGGATGCTTTGTTCCCCCATCCCCAGGATTGGGAGGAAGGTGAGGGGGTACCAATCCTCAAAAATTAGGAAATTCCACTTTGGAAGAAAGAAAGGGGGGGAAAAAAAGGCAGAGGGAGGGGGAGCAAATCAAAGCACTCGTCGCGGTTGCCCCCATCCTGTTTATCTCCTGATCTCGGCCAGTGCTTACTTAACCGCAATCAGATGCTAATCAAATCTGTCGCGGGTCCCAAATTGGTTTGGAAAGGTCGTTGTCCAATTATAAAAACCTAATTCCTTTTTTTTTCTTTGCCTGCTGAACCTTCGCAAACGTGCGCGCGCGGGTCTCTCTCTTAACTATGCAAAGGGGATGCAAAGGCCTCGGCAAGCATTCCCGGGTAATTAAATGAATGTCAATTGTTTTAGCGCTTTCCGAGGGAGAGTCCTACACGAGTATTAGCATGGTCTCCTAACCCAGACGGCCTGCACTTCAGACTGAGCGGGTGCCCTTGGGGGGTCAACCGTTGACCCGAAACTCGGGACGCACCGGCTGCATTTCAATAAGGCTGGGAGGTTTGGCCGGGTTTCTGCGCACTCAGCTGAGTGGAACTAATATTGTGGGGCGCGTAGAGATGAAAAGAAAGGGGAGGGAGGGAGGGAGGGAGGGGAAAGCGAGGCTTTACGGCTAAATTAATTAAGCAGATGTACCTGTCTAATTAAAAGGCCCGTCGCCGTCCCTTGTTCCCTGCCTTGCGCACCGCAAACAGTATTTAAATGCGTGGCCGAAGACGTTTTCCTTATCAATATTTAGTAGCGGGACTCTGATGCAGGTGATATTAGCAAGATGTAGTCCTTTATTTATTATTAATAGCCAGCCGTCCAATTTATGCCCAGCGGTGTATCTTAACCACCAGCGGGCGCAGAGAAAGCAGATGCTCGCGTCAGCAGCCCGCGGGAAAGAAGAGAAGAGGTTACAAGCCCTTGGGGATTGAGGCCCCCCCCCTTTTTGCGGGGAGGCTGGCGATGGGGCTTGGAAGGGGCTTAGTAGCTCACGGGGCCTAAAGGAAGGCTAAGGATTCCCGAGTCCATGTGCCAGCCTTGCCAGCGCCAACCACATGAGCTAATTCTACTAGGTTTCTTATTCTAATCCTGCTGCGGAATCTGGCAGGTTTGAAAAGATCGGTGTCCCGCTGTCTCTTTTGCAGCCTGAGGCATTGGAGAAATTCCTTTCTGAGGTTCTTCCTCCCCTCGTGATGCAGCTCTGGGCTACGCTTCCTCTTATCCGACTGCTCCCTAGGCAGCGTCTCTTCCTCCCCAAGGTTCCTCCTCGCATGCCATTACAGGCGGTCCTCGAGTTACGACCCGCAATGGAACCCAAAGTTTCCGTTGCAGAGAGAGAAGTGAGTCTCGCAACATTGCTACATTTGTTTCCTGTCGGCGTCTCTTACTTCTGAACTTCATGGGGCTTTGCCAAGAAAAGCCTTTGGCAGGGTGCCAAAGAAGACAAAGGTTGGTGATAAGGCGGAAGGGCTGTTTATGAAGGATTTGTTTGGGACTTAATTTGGACTAAGCTGAGAATGAAATAATTCTCAGCTGTTCTAATAAAATATGTTTGTTTAGGACTGATTGTGTCTGGTAATAACTACTTGAGCCTAGGTCACAACACACATATCCGCACACAGCAGTGCCACATTAAAACCTGAAGACCGCGCACAACCGGTGCAACCAACCGAGGACGGCATATCCATAACGTGCATTTTGAAGACTCACCAAAGTGGCACCAGGAAAAGAAAAGAAAAATTAACTTGAAAAGGCTGGAACGCCATTGTCTGTGATCCAAGAAGCTTTTAATAGTGTTATCTGCACAATTTAAACCAAACCAAGTGACCAAGTTGGAAAGAAATTAGATTTTCAGCAAACACAGCAGGGAGCGAAGGAAGAAAGCTGGTTTCGTCCGATTTCTTCCTGCTTAAACAATTCAATTTTTTTAAAAAAAAAAAACTTGGGAAGAACAAAGGGATAAAGTAACAGATCACAACTTCGTTTGGGGAAGGGGACACATATCCTTGTCCTTCAAAAGTGTCACCCTCTCTCCTCCAAATGGCATTTTTAAAAAAACCAAAAAACAGGATTACATGAGGGATGTGTGAAAAGAGCTACTTGGGTCTTTTCCACACAGGGAGAGAAATCAGAAACAACCCTAAACTAAAACTATTCGAGTTTTAAGAACTTCCAACTCTCTACGGCTTTGCTTGGACTTCCTTATTCAAATGACTCGTTATTTTTTCTTTCAGCTCTGAGATGGAGAGTTAAGTTTCAGCTTCCTTACTATGGAGGCTGAGCTACTACAGATTCCAGACCTCTTTGACCGGTAGTGGGTTGATCGCATAACTCTCTATGTACTCGAATACTGTCTGGGGGTCTTGATCGCCATTGATAAAAATCGCATCTTCGAAATATTGTTCCAGGCTGCTAGAGAGCCTGAAATACAAGTCGATTTTGCTCCTGATGATTTCTTCCATCTCCTTCGGATTAATCAGCAGGCGGTCGTTGACTTCCTTGGTGATGGCCGGTTTGTACAGCGTATGATATCTGGAAGGCGGCAGAAAACTCAGGAGAAAGAAGGCGTGACACAAAGTCCCCCGCGCGTGTGTTAAGTGTTTTATAACCCAGCTTTTAAAACAAAATCTGCTGGCGGATGGCCGATTGGAGCACAAAGCGGTAAACGACATCTACACACCGTTCAAAAGAGGCGATCAAAAAGGCAAAAAGGAAACAAAACAGACCAAAACTCCTCCTTGCCAACAATCAAGAAGGAAATAATATGAGAGAGAGAGAGAGAGAGAGAGAGAGAGAGAGAGAGAGAGCAGCATTTTAACAACTGCATGGAAAAAGGTCACCAAATAGGACAAACCCAACTTAACAACTGTCTGACTTAGCCATGGCAAAATTTGGGCCTCCATTGTGGTCGTAAATCAAGGATTATCTGCAGGGATGAGATCTACTTACCTTCCCTACCAGTTCGGAAGCAACGATGACCAGGCGGGTGGGCGGAGCCTTGAGCTGCCATTGCTAACAGTTCTCCAACCACCTGCTGTCATCGCTACCGGTTTGACCGAACCGGGCCGAACCGGGAGCATTTCATCCCTGATTTCCTGTAACGCTGCCCCTGTCCATTTTTCCTTCCGCTTCCCACCCAAATATCATAACGGCCAAATCTGCAAATTGTTGTTCCTACACATAACACACCTTAGCAATGTCAGGCCAGGCCACTAACCTTTCCCCGCTCATCGGATCCACCATGGAGTAGGAAAGGCGTTCGAGAATGGTTTCCGCTGGGACATTCAGGAAAAAGACCCTGAAATGAAGAAGGATTGAGGTGAAGTACAGTGGTTTAAAGCACCCTGTTATTAATACCAGCTGCCTGCAATTATTGCAGGTTCGAATCTCACCAGGCTCAAGGTTGACTCAGCCTTCCATCCTTTCTAAGGTAGGTAAATTGAGAACCCAGTTTGTGGGGGCAATAAGCTGACTTTGTATAAATATTCAAAAGTATGAAGGCTATTGCTTAGTGCATTGTAAGCCGCCCTGAGTCTCCGGAGAAGGGCAGGATATAAATCAATTTTTTTTTAAAAAAGGACAATTTCAACGGTCGACACTGGCAGTGAGAGTCGGCAAGCCGATCGATTCAGAGGACAACCCAGTTCCTTCGGAATCAGTTTGCTCACTTAACGGCCTCAGGATTCGCTTAACCACTGAACTTTACTTAATCATTGTAGAGATTTGTTCAACTGTGGCTAAAATCAGGCTCACTTAACAGCTTCAGGATTTGCTTAACCGCCGTGTCAGAAAAAAGCTCACACAACAAGACGCAACTCACTTAACAACTGCCTTGCTTGTTGTGGTCGTCAGTCGAGGACTGCCTCTACTTCACCTCACCTCACCACCACAGGGTGAACATCTTGTACAACGCAGTTTGTGTTGTGTGTCAATCCCACCAGGTCGGCTCCTTTGGCCAACGGTCATAAGAACACAGGCAGCGTCCTGACAGTTTTTGAACCGTCCAATTTATACACCCAATTTACAGGGATTTAATTTAGATTTAAATTCATTTAAATTTAGATTTTGGTTTAGTGGGGGGTGGGGGGTGGGGAAGACTTTCTGAAATAGGCTTTCTCTGGGCTTTCTTCTCCCTTTCCAGTTTCTCAGCTTGGCTTTTATGCTGTAATTTTTTTATTTTTTATTTTTCCACTTTGGTGTGCTTGAGACATTCCACCAAAAGGAACATTTTACATCTGCCGGAGAGACTCAAATCAGATGAAAGTGGGAGCTTTTCTTCCCCATGCCAAGCATCGAAGAGATTACGCAGCGCCCCTTTGTAGAACTTAAAGTTATGAAAATCATTCCTGTTTGCTCTTCAAATGTTTACAGATAATAATTTCCATTCCCATTGCAGGATTTTTATTTATTTATTTATTTTTTTTAGGGGGGGAAAAAAACCCAGAAAGATGAGAAACACAAAACAGAAACTGAGCCTGGCGGAGTGAGGGAAGAAAAAGGGGGGGAAACAAAACCGCCGAGGAAATCTAATGATTTGTGAAGACAGGAGAAGAATATACAGTTTCCAATCGTCTTTTATCCTTTACACTCCAAACATTTTGTTCCGGCTTTGTTTCCGTTGCCCAACAACACTAAGGAAACACAATTGTCAGAATGAATAACTTGTGACAACGTGTCTTCCAGATGAATATCTTGGCAGAGAAAGGAAGAAAGGGGGTGTGTGGGGTAGGAGGGAGGGAGTGGGGAGAAGAGGGGGGGAAAGACGGCTGTTTGTATCGCCCCGATAATTGATACTCTTCCCCCATTATATTTTCCAAATCAACAAAAACAAAACACACCACAAAAAGGGAAAAGGCGCATCTCAAGAAAGCTTGTCGGGGAACGGGAGAAAAGGGGAGGGAGCCGAAAACAACGAAAAAAAGAGCTTTTTTTTTTTTTAAACCCACTCTCTTCTTCGCGGAAGCCACTAACAAAACGCATCTTGGACACGTCTTGTCAAAAACGCGCTTTTCGTCTTACAATATGGTGTGTATGTTTGGGTGTCTGTCTTATTACCCGCCGCGGTGTCAGCGTGCTAAGGCAACGTTGGTGAAGAGGCGGGGAAGAATGGGACAAGGAGGGTTTCCTATCTTCCACCTAAAAATGACCAGGGCCAAACTGGTTCATTTCCTGGCATCACCTATCGGCAGGTGAAAAACCCGACAAAGGGGGAGGGAATAACAGCTCGCCCACTTTCTGTCTCCAAAAGAGATGTGAAGACCCTCGAAAGAGTGCAGAGAAGAGCAACGAAGATGATTAGGGGGCTGGAGGCTAAAATGGTTGAAGGAGCTAGATCAGGAGTGTCAAACTCAAGGCCCGGGGGCCAGATCCGGCACATGATGTGCTTAGATCTAGCCCTGGAAATAGCAAAGGACCAACCCACGGTGCCTCTTCCGGTGAAAACGGAGTTCGGGAGGACTGCAGGTGGCTCTCCCGAGCTCCGTTTTCACTGGCAGAGGGTTGCAGGAGGCCATCGCAGCCGAAAACGGAGCTCGGGAACCTGTTTTCGCTGGCAAAGTGCTCGGGCCTCCACAGGTGCTCCCGACATGAGTGAAGTTGAACTGGCCACGCCCAGCCTGGCCACGCATACCCTGCCCCCCCAAGGTCAAACACAACCCTGATGCGACCCTCAATGAAATCGAGTTTGGCACCCCGAGCTAGATTGTAGAAGGTGACCAGGCTGAGCCCGAGGGAGGGGTGAAACACGTCATCAGTCTTGAGTCCCTGCGTGCCCACAAGAGTCCTATATCCTTAAGCCTGAAACAGACCAAAGTCTCCCAATGTAAGCCACTGTGGTCACCATATGTGTATGCAGTTGCCGTGTAAATGTGTTCGATAAATAAATCCAGCCAGTCAGTCAGAAGCAGACAGGAGTTCCGAGCAAAAGCAAGTTGGTGGTTTGAACTAGCAGGTAGGAGGCAAGATTGTAGGAATCTTACCGTGTTATTGCGATTATGTTAGGAGACAGTAGAGGAACCGGGAAGTCATCTTGATGACTTGAAGTCCATTGTTGTTGGGGTTCTTTGCTCAAAGTGGGAATTGTTGTTCCCTGGATGCATTTGTTGAAGCTAGTTCATCCTCTTTTGGGGATGTGGGGGGTTTTATTGTGTATTCCTGGGCTTGGAAATCAGAAGTTCGAAGACTTCTCTGTTTGAAGAAATCCAAGATTACATACATACAGAGTTACAGAATAACGGAGTTGGAAGCGACCTCGGAGGTCTTCTAGTCCAACCCCGTGCCCAAGCAGGAGAACGTATATAGCGTTCTGAACAAATTGGCTGTCCGCAATCTCTTCTTGAGAATCTCCAGCCAAGCAAAGCAATTCTCCACTTTAGGTGGGAAATCCTGAGGTGATTCCTGGATTGCAAGGCCAAAAATGAAGTGACACTCTGATTGGAAAAGCAAGTTCTATCAGAATAACAGAGATGGAAGGGACCTTGGAGGTCTTCTAGTCCAACCCCCTGCTTAGGCAGGAAACCCTACATCACTTCAGACAAATGGTTATCCAATGTCTTCTTAAAAACTTTCAGTGTTGGAGCATTCACAACTTCTGGAGGCAAGTTGTTCCACTGATTAATTGTTCTCAATTGCAGGAAATTTCTCCTTAGTTCCAGGTTGCTTCTCTCCTTGATTAGTTTCCATTTGTTACTTCTTGTCCTGCCTTCAGGTGCTTTGGAGAATTAGGCTGAGCCCTCCTCTTCTCTGTGGCAGCCGCTCGAGCATTGGAAAACTGCTCTCATGTCACCCCCCTAGTCCTTCTCCTCATTAGACATATGGATCGTATCAGTGGTGAAATCTATTTTTTTTTACCACCGGTTCTGTGGGTGTGGCTTGGTGGTGGTCATGTGACTGGGTGGGCATGGTCAACTTTTTTTTTTTACTTTTTAAGCATTTTTTAACTACCAGTTCTCTGGAACCGGTAGTAAAAAAATGCTTTAAAAGTTTTTTTAAAAAGTTCTGACGATCGCGCGTCGCTCAGCTGATCCTCGAAACTTTAAAAAAAAATTACTACCAGTTCGGCAAACCAGTAGCATTTTTTTACTACTGGTTCGAGCAAACCGACCCGAACCGGTAGCATTTCACCCCTGTCCTTTTCCTTCTTTCTTTCCTTCCTTCCCTGTCCTTTCCTT
>WNWU01000070.1:3222865-3238685 GCA_012654045.1 Ptyas mucosa
CCCAACCCATCTCACAGGGATGTTGTTTTGGGGGAAATTTGTAGAAAGGTTTTACATAAATGAGAAAAACAAATAAAATAAATCTTCCCACTTGGTTAATTAAGCTCAGAATTAATAAAGAAAAACGTTTATGGACCCTCTATTATTAACCAGATTAATCTTATTGGCAGTGCTGAAATCCTCCGCCGTTTGCCACCGGTTCGCTGCCCACGCCTAGGCAGTGCATGCCAAACACAAGCTACGCGCGGAAAAAGGAGGTTTAAGAAAGTACGTAGAACAGCGAGGTAGGGATCAGCTGTGCCGCGCAATTTAGATTAGCTAGAAAGCAGGATTTCCTGCTTTTTAGCGAATCTAAATCGCGCGGCACAGCTGATCGTCGGAAATACCAGTTCACACAAATCAGTAGCAATTTTTACTACCGGTTTACGCGAACCGGTGCAAACCAGTAGCATTTCACCCCTGCTTATAGAGACCTGTCCCCAGGAACAAACATGGCAAGGTACCATAATTCAATTTTCTTTCGTCCTTTCCCAAAAAGCCGGGGGATACGTACTTCCACAAATCTGTCACCCTTCTCCTTACCTGGCCATCCTCCATCAAGGTACGGCTTAATGAACTGCCCAAGTTTGGTATCGCTGGTAGCGGCTTCCTTAAGGATTTGCTCGCAGCAAACTGAGAAAGAAATGGGAAAAAGACAAGGTTAATTTTTAAAAAGGTGAACAAACAAAAAGAAAAAGAAAGAGGGAGAGGGAGAGAGGAAGGATCGAAGGCTAGACGAGAAAAGGGGAGCTCAGCCGAGAAGAAGCAGAGACAGAAAAAGAAGGTTAATTTATAAAAGGGGGGGAAAGAAAAGAAAAAGAGAGGGACGGAGGGAGGAAGGAACGAAGGAAGGAAGGAAGAGGAAGAGGAAGAAAAAGAGAGAAGATGGAGGGGAGAACAGAATAACAAAAAGCAAAAATAAAAAAATAAAAAGCCAGAGAGTGTCTCTCTCTCTCTCTCTCTTTCTCTTCTCTCTCTCTCTCTCTCTCTCTCTCTCTGTTTTTGGGTCAAACGGCTTGGAAAATGGCCTGTTTTTTTACCATTTTTGGCTGTTTTTTGGGCCGTTTTTCAGCCTGTTTTCTGGCACTCCAGTACCGGCAAAGTCCAGCTGGTTGGCGCGCTGGAAACCAGAAAAGCAGGTAGCGATGGCACACGTGCCCACAGAGAAGGTTCCTGCGTGCCACCTCTGACACGCGTGACATAGGTTCGCCATCATGGTTCTAGAGTAATTCTTTCTCAAATTTGACAACTTTTGAAATGTATGGATTCCAGCTCCCAGAATTCCCTGGGGCAGCATGCAACTCACTTATAACAAGAATCTTATAACAAGAATGGAAATTGTGGTCAGAAATCGAGGAGTACCCCTACAGGGGGTGGGGTGGGGAAATGCACAAAGGAAACAAAGAAGAATATTTACGGAGCACGAACCGTTGATGAGCCCGTATTTCTGAGTTAGCAAGGCCGCCTGCAAACTTTTTCCAGATCCTGGAGGCCCACAGAGAAGAATCCGGGGTGAGAAGGGAGTGTTTGTAGGAGGCGGTTGTTTAACGTGCGACAGAACTATTAAAAAAAGAAAGAAAGAGGCAGAAAGTGATGATGGCAATGACATAAGGGCAATGATTTTCCATTTTTGAACACGGGGATGTTTGGCTCTCTCATGCCTACAGAGAACATCATGCTCAACATTACAAATGTACTACTGTTACTCATTTTTACAGTGGCATAAACAGAATTACAAATTATCCATTCTTTTCTGCTGACGTTTGCAAAGATCCTACAACGGGCAAAGCCCTCTTAACAACAGATAATTCTTACATTGATCTAACAAGCAGTTCCTCTAACATCGGGACCAGTGGTGAAATTCAAATTTTTTTACTACCGGTTTTGTGGGCGTAGCTTGGTGGGCGTGGTGTGGTTTGGTGGGCGTGGCAAGAAAAGGATACTGCAAAATCCCCATTCCCTCCCCACTCCAGGGGAAGGGTAGTGCAAAATCCCCATTCCCTCCTACTCCTGGGGGAGGGATATTGCAAAATCCCCATTCCCAACCCACTCTGAGACCAGCCAGAGGTGGTATTTGCCGGTTCTCCGAACTACTCAAAATTTCCGCTACCAGTTCTCCAGAACCTATCAGAACCTGCTGGATTTCACCCCTGATCAGGACCATATAAGAGCCAAGGTGGCGCAGTGGTTAGAGCGCAGTACTGCAGGCTACTTCTGCTGCCTGCCGGCTGCCTGCAATTTGGCAGTTCAAATCTCACCAGGCTCAAGGTTGACTCAGCCTTTTGTCCTTCCGAGGTGGGTAAAATGAGGACCCATATTGTTGGGAGGCAAGAGGCTGACTCTGTAAACCGCTTAGAGAGGGCAGTAAAAGCACTGTGAAGCGGTAGATAAGTCTAAGGGCTATTGCTATTGCTATAACGCTAATCAGTCATTGCTGGGAGTACAGAAGATGCTAAAGGCTGGTGTTCAGTGGGGAAGGGTTGGGAGGCTATAAGACATAGGACATAGAGGGGCATGGAGGCAAGCTAATACATTGGGGTCTTTGGTGCTCTCTGAGCTTGATGGTTTTCTTGCAGACATTTAATGACCCAACTAGTTTACATCATCAGTGCTAGAAGGGAGTGGGGTTTGTGTGGCGGAGGAGGAGGAGGAGGAGGAGGAGGATGACGACTGTGGGGTCCTTGGTGCTCTCTGAGCTTGGTGGTTTCCTAGCAGATATTTCATGACCCAGATAGGCACCATCATCAGTGCTGGAACGAGTGCGGGGTCGTCCTCTTGTTCATATACAGAAAAGCAGTTATTAACACCAGACAAACAATCAAGCAGAAAACAATACCCTACCCAAGGACCTGCCAAGGAGCAGTAGTTTGCCCTATCGGTATTGGTGGGAGTGTTCTTGGTGGCTTCTTGATTAGATTGTTGTTTACTGTTAGCTTGTTGGTCTGAGTTGGTAGTTCCCTCACTGGAATACTGTTTACTGCTTGATTGTTGGTCTAATATATTAATTAATATCTCTGCTTATCTGGGAGTTGATTTCTGGGGATTCTTACCTAATACATATCAGGAACCTGTTCCCTATCCCATGACATAAATGATCTCTTCAGAGGCTCCCAATTCACTGTTATTATAACAGTAACAGAGTTGAAAGGGACCTTTGGAGGTCATCTAGTCCTACCCCCTGCTCACGCAGGAGAGCAGGGATTTGAACCGCCGAACTGCTGACCTTTCCGATCGACAAGCTCAGCATCTTAGTGACTTGAGCCACCTAGCCATGTACTGCATCCCTTACTGGTGAAGAAAACTTGCTGAGGTTTTCAAACTCAGAGATACTCCAAACCCTAGTTGCTCCTAGTTTAAGAGCACAAGTTGAACCTCAAGTAAACATCAGCTACAACAGCTTATGTCTCTTCTTCCCCAAGCCGGCATATCCAAGATACAAAGATATCAGGCTAACCAGCCTGCTTACAAATGACGCTTAATTTGCAGTAAATAACCAAGTTAATTAGGAGTAATGATCCCCTAGACTCCACTTCTAATTATTCTTTAAAAAAAAAAAAAGGAAAGAAAGAAAGAAAGAATTTAGATGCCTCCACTGGAGAGGGGGGGGGGGGGAAAGGAAGAAAGAAAGAGGGAGGGAGGGAGGTTTGTTTATTTTTTATCATTCCAATTTTCAATTTCTCTCACTGCATTATTAATTAACGATAATTAATATTCAGGCCGCGCGTCTGCATTTGCAATCTGAGGCATGAATTGTTTATGAACGATGATGTGAACTTTTAAATTTAATTAAGTAATTTAGAGGTAATTAATTTGTAAACTCCAAATATAAACTTCGGCTGGCTTGTTTAACTTAAAAAAAATAAATAAATAAATAGAGAGAGGCCTTGAAATCGGCGAGAGGCCTTTTTTTCCGAAACGCATAAACACGAGAGTGAAGTTGGGTAAAGAGGCCATCAGCGCCCGATGGCTGAGAACGTAGCAATTACTTTTTTTTCTTTTTTTTTAAAGGCTGACTTTACAGCAAACGATTTCTCCCGTTTTCTTATTGAAGAGCCGAAGCAAAAGGAAAACGAGCCGTGCTCGAAGCCAAAAACTGGTGTGAAATTGCAGGAATTGGGTAGGTCTAGACAAGAGGCAGTCAACCTGTTCTCCAAAGGACCTGAAAGCCAGGACCGGAAGCAACGGATGGAAACTAATCAAGGAGACAACCAGTTCATCAGTGGAACGACTCATATGTCTAATGAGGAGAAGAACTAGGGGGGTGACATGAGAGCAGTCTTCCAATGCTCGAGCGGCTGCCATAGAGAAGAGGAAGGCTCAGCCTAATTCTCCAAAGCACCTGAAGGCAGGACAAGAAGTAACAGATGGAAACGAATCAAGGACAGAAGCAACCTGGAACTAAGGAGAAATTTCCTGACATTGAGAATAATTACTCAGTGGAACAACTTGCCTCCAGAAGTTGTGGGCGTTCCAACCCCCAAGAAGAGACCGGAAAGCTATTCGTGTGAAATGGTATAGAGTCTCCTGGTGGAGCAGAGAGGTTGGACTAGAAGACCTCCAAAGTCCCTTCCGACTCTTATTAATTCTATATCTTTGCATAGCAAAGTTGTTGTTGTTGTTTTTTGGGGGCAACTATTCAGTGCAGCTTCTCTACTACTCTACTAGTTGCCTTCCAACTCTGTTCTTCCGTTAATTTTGGGAGCTGAAGTCCGCCCACCTTCAAGTTGTCGAGGTTGAGACGCAATGGCCTACTGGCCGATACCATTCCGTTCTGAGGATGATTCATACGTGAAGGTGTGTCCAGGGGCGGGGCTGCTGGGGGTTCGCGGGGGGGGGGTTCGGGGAGAACCCTCTAGCTAAGATTCTGTGCAGTTCGGAGAACCCCCCCAAATCCCACTCCTGGCTGGCCCCTCCCATCCCACCTGTCCCCTCCTAGGAATCCCCACGCAGCCTGTTTTGGATGCAGGTAAGTGCAAGGTATGTGTGGATGCCACAATTCCAGAGGCCGTTTTCGCCCTCCTGGAGGCTCGAGGAAAGCCTCCAGAGCCCAGGGAGGTCAAAAATGCCCCCCCCCTCTCCCGCCATGGTACAAGAGGTCAACTAGGCCACGCCCTCCATGGCCACGCCCACCCAGCAACAGAGCAGAGAACCCCTTGCTAAAATTTTTGAAGCCTATCCCTGGGTGCGTCCAACCCTGTTCCTACCTTGCCAGAAGGCATCTGCGCAAGGTTGATCTGCATTGATTAACTTGATGGATTTCCCAAAGGACTGGACTATTCCTGGCAAGTTCCGGTGATATTCCAGCAGCCTCTGAGAGGTCTCCTTTTCAGATATGTCTTTAGGTGCCTTCAAACGCCAACGGATGCTGTCGTCGGTGGGCCAATCAAAAGTCGTATGATACACCTCTGGGATAAAGACCATCCGTGAGTCAGGCTTGAACTTCAAAGTTGGAAACAATATTTAACAATCTTATTCTTGGGAGAACATTTGGAAGAGGAGTTTCGTGGAACACCTGAGATACGGCATAACAACGAGGATCTGTCTCTCTACTTGTCCCTCTAGCATGGGTGTCTCTCAGTGTACTGGATGGGAGAATAGAATAGAATTCTTTTATTGGCCGAGTGTGATTGGACACACAAGGAATTTGTCTTTGGTGCATACGCTCTCAGGGTACATAAAAGAAAAGATACGTTCAACAAGAATCATAAGGTACAACACTTAACGATAGTCGTAGGGTAGAAATGATACAAGCAACAAAATTAGTCATACAGTCATAAGTGGAAGCAGATGGGTGGTGGGAACAATGAGAAGATTAATAGTAGCACAGACTTAGGAAATAGTTTGACTAAGTCTGCACTACTATTAATCTTCTCCAGTCCGCGGATCTAATCATTGCAGACTCTACAAGCTTCAAGGGATAATAACTGGAGGGCATCAGGCAGCCAACTCTGGTTCAGAGAGGCTCAGAATGAGAAGAGATGAAAGATGGATGCATGAGAAGAATGAGTAGGGATGACATGACATGATAGCAGTCTTCCAATATCTCAGGGGCTGCCCCAAAGAAGAGGGAGTCAAGCTATTCTCCAAAGCACCTGAGGGCAGGACAAGAAGCAACGGGTGGAAACTAATCAAGGAGAGAAGCAACCTAGAACTAAGGAGAAATTAACAATTAATCAGGGGAATGATTTGCCGCCCGGAGTTGTGGGTGTTTCATCACTGGAGGCATTTAAGAAGAGATTGGACAACCATTTGTCTGGAAGGGTATAGAGCAGTGATGGCAAATCTTTTCGGCACCGAGTGCCCAAATTGGAATACACATGTGTGCACGCTGGAGCACCAGAAATTTCAGACCAGCTGGCCGGCGTGCACATGCCTGTTTTTTGGCTGTTTTGGGGGACATTTTCAGGCCTTTCCCCGGCCATTTTCAGACTGTTTTCTGGACCAAAAATGACCCTGAAAATAGCCTGAAAACAGCCCGGGAAAAGGCCTGATTTTTGGCTGTTTTCAGGCCATTTTCCGGCGCTCCGGCACCCGGAAACCAGAAAAGCAGCTGGCGACGGCACCTGTGCCCACAGAGAGGGCTGTGCATGCCACCTCTGGCACGTGTGCCATAGGTTCGCCATCACGGGTATAGGGTTTCCTGCTTGAGCAGGGGGTTGGACTAGAAGACCTCCAAGGTCCCTTCCACCAATTCTGTCATTCTGTAAACTCAGATGTTTGTTCCCTTTCTTTTACTGTTTGGTTAATCTTGGTATTTGTCCAGAATGATATAATGTCTCCTGTTTGAGACAGGGGGATGGATTAGAAGACCTCCGAGGTCCCTTCCAACTCTTGTGTTCCTGTTATAAAATACCACCCAACTGTGGATTTTGAAGTCTACAAAAAAACCCCAAAAACCCAGATCTCAGCCACCTCACCGGAACCGTCGGAGGGCAGGGCTGCGTGATGGTATGAGAAAGGGGGAAGAGTGACAAAATCTATTCTCCAAACTTCTGAGAGGACCATGATCATTTTCAAGATCAGACAGTGAAACTTGGGCCCCAAGTTTCTTTTCTTTTGCCGTCGTGGATTTCCAGTTTTTGCAGAATCGCGACGACCATCGACAGTGAAAATCCCCGACCCTCAAGAGATGTACCTCCGGTGATTTCGTCCACTCTCTTTCCCAAATTCCGCTCAATCAGCACGATGTCGGGAGCGTACAGCACCACTGGAAAAAATAATTTGAGGAAATCGTTACCAACGCAGGACTGAAAATTGGGGTGTTGTGGGGTTTTGTTTTGTTTTTTACCCCTGTTGTGGTCCGCCAGTAGCCCGCGGAGCTGGCAGCGGAGTCAGACAGTGAGGAGGCTGGGGAGGAACATGGGCCAGTCCTGGAGTCTGGGGAAAGCCCAGATGAGGGCTCTGCGTCAAAGGCAGAGATGGGGCCAGGGCCATCTGGGATTGATGCGCTGACTCCGGAGCCCCCAGAGTCAGACAGCAGAGAGACAGAGACAGAGGAACAGAGGAACGTTAACCCCTGACTGGCTCGGGAACGGAAACGTTTTGGGCTCAAAACTGCAGTCGTAAGCCGAGGACTACCTGTAAATCACAGCACATGTACAGCAGCCAGGGTTCAAAGTTATTGGCTATGAACTAGAAAGCGTTCAAAAAGAATTTGAGAAGGCAAAGTCCGTACCGACATGTCTAGGAATGATACCCCGCACTTGTAAGCACTTGGCAAGTTCTCGGCTGTCAGGGAAGCCTTCGAGAATCCAACCCTGGAGGATAAGACAGGCAAAGTTAATCTCCCGCGCTAAAGAGCGTCTGCAGAACATGGGTACAAAACACGACAGAGGAACAGGGAGGGCTTCCTGCTTTCAGAGGAGACAAGTCTGGGTTCTAGTTAATGTCTCACAGGTGGAAGCCAAGCACTGACCCACCGGATGAGTCTGGGAAGAGGCTTCTGTCTCAGCAGGAGATTCTTTGAGACCCTCAGTGGTTCTCTCTGCCAGAACAGAAGGCTAGCTGGTCGACAAGAGGAGAAGCCCCACCACTCTCAAAGGTCTAGGCAGGCAGGCAGATAAATAGACAGATTATAGATAGGGAGATGATAAATATATAGATTAGGGAGGGAGGGAGGTTAGGGAGGGAGAGAGGGAGAAAGAGAAATGGATGGATGGATGGATGGATGGATGGATGGATGGATGGATGGATGGTAGATGAGAGCAAGAGTTTAGCTAGATAGTAGGTACACACAGATTAGATAGATAAGATAGATAGGTAGGTAGGTAAGTAGGTAGGTAGATAGATAGATCGATAGATCGATCGATAGATAGATAGATAGATAGAAGAGGTAGACAGACAGGCAGACAGGCAGATGGAGAGAGATTAGGTAGGTAGGTAGACTCAGATAAGATGTAGATAGATAGATAGATAGATAGATAGATAGATAGATAGATAGATAGATAGATAGATAGATAGATAGACAATTAGAAGAAAGGAAGGAGGGAAGGAAGATAAGAAAGAAGGAGGAAGGGAAGGGACGGGAAGGGAAGGGAAGAAGGAAGGAGGGAAGGAAGATAAGAAAGAAGGAGGAAGGGAAGGGAAGGGAAGGGAGGAAGGAAGGAAGGAAGGACGGCGTGGAGGGAATAGAAGGTAGCTTGACAAACAAGTTGTCTATAATTAAGCCTATTTCAAAGTGCAGGGCTAATGCATTATAAATAAGCCCCTCTAGAACAGATATATGGGTCACTCTCTCCCTCTCCCACCCCGCCAAGGTTTCTCCGTGCCGAGAGCCCGGCCTATCCCTAATTAGACTACATTATCCACCGGCTTGACACTTCAGTCAAACGTCCACCGCCAAGGTGCCCCGCTCGCTCCGCTTGGCGCAGGTTTATTGATATTCCGCTGGGTTCCCTCGGCCGAACCTCCACCCCCCCACCCTCCCACCCCACCCTCCCCACTCCCAGCGGCCGGCTTCTGTTTTATCCCACATCAAAAGGGCTGTATGCTCAGGGCACTCCTCGCCCGCCTGCCCACCCCCCACCCCCACCCCCCGACGGCTGGCTGCCTGCCTGCCTGCTGCCCGCCTGGCGCAGAGCTGGAGGTCTGAAACAGCTGCGAGCAGAAATGGTATCACAGGAGGGACCGCTTCCAACAGATGTTGGAGAGGGGAGGGGGAGGAAGGAGAGGAGGAGGAGGAGGAGGAGGAGGAGAGGAAGGGACGGGGAGGGGGGCAAGAAAGAGGGAACAGCAGGGTGGGGAAGGGGGCAACCTGAGTTATTCATAGCACCTTCAGATGCCCAAGATTTCCATCGGGAGGGAGCAGTGGGGCAGGAGCCCCTTCTACAGGTAGTCCTCGACTTACGACCGCAAGCATTTCTGCGGCTGAGCGAGACGTTCGTTAAGTGAGTTTTGCCCCGTTCTACGACCTTTCTTCGCCCCGTTCTACGACCTTTCTTCCCCCCATTCTACGACTTTTCTTCGCCCCGTTCTACGACCTTTCTTCGCCCCGCTCTACGACCTTTCTTGCTCTTGTGGTTCAGGGAATTCCCGCAGTGGTGAAGTTAGCAAGAGGGTCATTAATGAATCCGGCTTCTTCCCCGCCCCTTACCCCCCATTGACTTGGCTTGTCAGAAGGTTGCAAAAGGGGAATCACGTGACACACACACACACCCCCTGGGGACACTGTGACCGTCGTAAGCATGAGTCAATTGCGAATTGTCTGAATTTTGATCGCATGACTGCGGGGAGGGGTGCTGCCGATGGTCGTGCTGTCAGTCACTTTTTTCAGTGCAAAGCGTCACTAAAGGAACTGTTGTAAGTCGAGGACTACCCGTATGATATATCCCGCCTTTGCCTGCCATTTAAAAAAAAAAAACAGCTCCTTGGTCTATTTCCAAACCAAGTTGGCGCTACCCAGCTTTTTCTTGGCACCTATCGATTTATTTTGCTGAGCCGCGGAGAAGGACGAGCTGTCTGACGAACCGTAACGCCGCAAAGTTGCCGAAAACCTTTGGCCCCGCGAGCTGCCAGCTGCAGGACTTAATGCCCATGGCCCTTGTGCTGCAAGACACACACCACACACTGTTGTGATCGCTCGTGATTCTAGCGGCATTTGCATTAGGGGGAAACAGCCGTCCAGGGTCCTGAGAGCCCCATCGATCAATACAGAGGGGCTCCTAGGAGGTTCCAAGTGACAGCGTTAAAACCCCAGAGTGTCACAACAACGGCGCACAAAAGCCAACAACCACGGCAAGAGGTGGGACAGAAAGCCGAGCAATTAAGGCCGGCCGAATGACACCGGGAGGAGAAATAAAAAGAAAAAAGCGAAAGGAAACAGTAGCCTGCAGGCAGAGTTCACACAATCTTTGGACATTTTTCTTCCGGGCGGTAATATATATACCGAGCTGTCTTCCATAAGCCGCGTTGCCGTAAATCTGGCTGGAGGTTGTAGGGAAACCAAGATTTCCTTCCCCGCTTTTAAGCAACTTGGCTTTCCCCCTTGGGTTGGAACTGAACGCGGGAGGCCTTGCCGGCCATTGCGGACACTGAATCTCGGGATTTGTGGTGGTTATTTTCCCTTGCAGAATAGATCCAGAATAGATTTGTTATCCCGCCTCGATTTTAAGGGTTGTTCTGGACATTGCTAAGGGCCACCGCTTCGGTGTTGCTAACATATCCCCCCTCGGTGTGACAGGACTGAGCTTGGAAGTGGTTTGTGTTTTAAGGACATAGAATAATTTAGAGGGTTGGAAGGGACCTTGGAGGTCTTCTAGTCCAACCCCCTACTCAAGCATCTTTCTGGAAAAATGACTGTCCAAACTCTTCTTGAAGACCTCCCACAGTTTCTAGAGGCAAGCTATTAATTGTTCCGACGGTCAGGAAATTCCTCCTTAGTTCTAAATTGCTTCTATCCTTGATTAGTTTCCATCCGTCGCTCCTTGTCCTACCCTCAGGCGCTTTGGAGAATAGCTTGACTCCCTCTTCTCTGGGGCATCCCCTGAGATATTGGAATACACCGCTCTCGTGTCTCCCCTAGTTCAAATCTCAGGTCCCCTCTTTGCAAGCCCTTGGTCATACGTACGCTGCAGAGGCAGTCATCAAGCTTCAGGCGTTCCTCAACCAGCTGGGCCCACAGACTTTCAGAGATGCTCTAAAACCATTTGTTAAAGACAGAGAAGGGACAGGTGAGTTAAAGAGAATTAGACCCGGATTCAATGTAATCAAGAAACATCCCGATCAAGCAACCAGCGAGAAGTGTCAACACAGACGGGGCAAGCCCGCCCACCCCCAGAATATAAAACACTCTTTCTAGCACTGATGAGGTAGCCAAGTTGGGCGATGAAATGTCTGTAAGAAAATAACCAAGCTCGGAGAGCACCTGAGACCCCACAGACCTCCTCTTCCCTCCTTCCTCCTCCTCCTCCCACTCCCCTCCTTCTCCCTCTCCTCTCCACAAACCCCACTCCCTTCTAGCACTGATGACATTATCTAGTTGGCTCATGAAACGTCTGCAAGAAAAGAACCAAGCCCAGAGAGCGCCAAGGACCCCACATCTTCCTCCTCCTCCTTCCAAATCCCACACCCTTCTAGCACTGATGATGCCACCCAGCTGGGTGATGAAATGCCCTGCAAGAAAATAACCAAAGTCAGAGAGCACCAAGAACTCCGATAATCCTCCTCCTCCTCCTCTCCGCAAAATCCCACTGCCCTCTTAGCACTGATGATGGGGCGTAGTCGGGTTATGAAACGTCTGCAAGAAAACAACCCAGCTCGGACAGCACCAAGTTGAACCCCGAGCTACAAATATTCTCTTTGGTCGTTAAGTCTAGTTTTTGTGTGATCCAGCTTCGGCGCGATAGAAAGGCCGTGCTCCAGAGTTTCATCCGTTTTCATCCGAAGAGACCCATCTACATTAAAGCATCTCCAGCAGGCAACTGTAGGATTCGGCTGACCAGCCTAAGGCTATTGGCAGAGAAAGTTTCTCTATCAGTTGGGTAAAATATACATCCAGGTTTCCTTGGAGCTGCGCTAAACTATGAGTTCATGGCCACCTCCAACTGCTTTACTTAGCCACAAATGCAGCGTCTCAGCAGCCTTGGCCTTAATCCATTATTCCTGATTCCTTTCAACCCCTTTCTTATTTCTTTTTCTTTTTTTTCCTTTTAAACATTTCCTACAGCTTCTCACTTTTTAAACAAAATAAATCTCCAGGCCCTTTTACCGTGAAATCGGAAAGGAAGGGTGTCTTTACAGCCCAAAGAGTTCGACCTTGAGCTACAAATATTCTCTTCTGTTAGAACATAAACAGAGCTGGAGTGTTTATAGTGGGGTTTATATGGTAGCTACAGGAAACTCCTGCTGATGTAACCTAGCTGGGTAATGAAATGTCTGCAAGAGGAAAAAAAAAACACACCACGCCAGCTGAGAGACCTCCTCCTTCTTCTTCCCTTCTCTTCTTCCTCCTCCTCTTCTCCTCTTCCTCTTCCTCCTCCTCCTGCTCTTCTGCCCCCTTCTCCTCCTCCTCCACTGCACACACCCCTCTCCCTAATCACACTGATGATGTTACCTAGCTGGGTAATGAAACGTCTGCAAGAAAATCATCACCTGAGTGGCGTAGCAGGCTAATGCCTCCTATTAAGGCATTTAACATCCAGCTGCCTGCAATTCCTGCGAGTTCTAATCTCACCAGGCTCAAGGTTGACTCAGCCTTCCATCCTTTCTAAGGTGGTTGAAATGAGGACCCGGTTTGTGGGGGCAATAAGCTGACTTTGTATAAATATACAAAAGTATGAAGGCTATTGCTTAACGCATTGTAAGCCGCCCTGAGTCTCCGGAGAAGGGCGGCATATAAATATAAATTAAAATTTTAAAAAATTTAAAAAATCACGCTCAGAGAGCACCAAGGACACCAGTCGTCCTTCTTCTCTTCTTCCTCTTCCTTCTCCTCCACTCCACAAACCCCTCTCCCTTCTAGCACTGATGACGTTACCTAGTTGGGTAACGAAACCTCTGCAAGGAAACCACCCAGGTCAGATCTCACCAAGGACCCCACAGTCCGTCCTTAAAACCACCTGGAATTCAACCGTGCTCCCTCCAGATGAGCAGCCGGCGAACAAAACTACAAAAGTTGGCGGATCGGCGTCTTTAATAATTCTTGGAAACTTTTCCCCGCTCTTCCCCCGACCAGAAGAAACGGCTTTCCTTCAAAGGAGCCGGGATGTAAGCTGTCCAGGACGGGGTACCGGAGAACAGATACGGTGGCAGACAGGTGAAGGGTGGACTAAATGACCCAATTAGGCCTTTCCCTAAATCCCCGGTGACTCAAAGCCGGCACGTTGAGGCATCCGAGAGCTGAAGAAGGGAAAGAAACAACTCCGCGGTTTCTTGGAAGTCTGAGTGTCTCGCCGGGCGGGCGCGTCAAAAGCTTCCCGCAGCCTCTCGCGGCTGGAGACATTCCTTGGCAGCTTTGAGCCTGTCATTTTACAAAGGTGCCTCACGCTGCTCTCGGAAACCGCCAGCCTCTCTCGGCCTGCTTTGATGTGTCATTTCAAGAGATCTTGGGGTCTGCCCAGCAAAGGGTGGTGGAATCCAATTTAAACCCCCCCCCCACTCCTCCTCCTCCTCCCCATTCCTTCTCAACTCCTTCGGCTCGACGACGGGGGATTCTCGTCCTCTCCTCCGCTTGCTTGCTGGACTGGCTTGCCTGGACCAGCGTCGGCAACAGGATGAGAAGGAGCAACCAAGCAGGGGATGATGGTTGGGTGGAGGGGACGACAGAAGGAGGGACAGCTGGACGGAGCTGCTTGTTCAACACGGGGGAAGGGAGTCAGTGCCCAGCCTCTGGCTAGCTGTCTTCAGCAGGGGGAGGTGGTCTTCCCAGCCTAAACTGGGCAGGAGAATACCTCAGGCAAATCTTTCGTGGGTCTGAAAGGATCTGGGACAGAATGAAAGAGAATGTTTCTAGCTCAGGGGATTGATGATGTTACCTAGCTGGGTAATGAAACGTCTGCAAGGAAAACCACCAAGCTCAGAGCTACAGAAAGCAAATCACACTCACTAGCACTGCTGGTGTTACCTAGCTGGGTCATGAAATGTGTGCAACGAAAGAAAGAAGCTGAGAGAGCACTGAGGACCCCAAAGTACACTTTCTCCTGCTCCTCCCCCCCCTCCTCTCCCTGCAAACACCACTCTTTCTAGCACCGATGATGTGACTTAGTTGAGCCATGAAGTCTCCTCAAGAAAACAATCAAGCTTAGAGCTACTTTCTATAAACATTGATCACTGGCCTGGCCTAGTTATGGGCACGTCACTCCAAACAGAGAGAAGGAGATCCAAATTAAGAGACAGTTTGGCCTAGTGGTTATAGAAAGGAAGAGAGGGCGAGTTCTAATCCCGCCTCAAGCATGAAAGCTGGCTGGTGACTTTGGGTCCATCACCAAGAGATGGTGAGTTCTCGTCACACCTCAGGCGTGAAAGTCAGCTGGCTGTCTTTGAGCCAATCATCAGGAGAGTAGGGAGTTCTAGTCCCGCCTTAAGTCATAAAAGCCATTGGGGTGACTATCAGGAGTCTGGGGAGTTCTAGTCCCACTTAGTCATAAAAAAGGCCATTGGTTGACTTTAGGCCACTCCCTCTCTCTTGGCGCAATCTACCTCACAGGGTTGTTGTGGTGGTGGTGGGCAAAACAGGAAGGAGAAGCAATATTGTCTACATTCACCTCCTCGAGTTACTTGCCAAGGGATAAAAAAAAAAATCTCATCCATCCATAAAATAAACACAATCTCCTTCCCTAATACTTCTCCACTGTCTTTCTGAACCGAAGGAGGAGTTCAGCACCTCGGACAGCACACGGGGGGGGGGGGGGGGAGAGGCTGCATTCTCTTGCTCGCCATATGGTTCGAAAGTTGGGCTTTTCTGGGACTTTCGACTCCGAGTCCTTTGAAGGGCCTCGAGTTGCGGGCGAAACCGCTCTTCACAGATGCCAGCTGAGCCAGAGAGAGCCAGGAGCCTTAAAGCGGGCCGTGTCAATTTCATTAGCCGTTCTCCACCTTGCCATGTCTGATTTTTGCCAGGTCTCCATGCCTTTCATGTCCTACCCTGTAATAATCAAGGAAACCCTATAGGGTATCCTTGAAAGCGCCGGCTGATTAGCCTGAAATATGCTAATAATGAGAGTAATTAAGCCAAAGGGGATTTTTTTTTCTTTCCCCGCTCACAAACACACACGTGTGTGTGTGTGTGTGTGTGTGTGTGTGTGTGTGTGTGTGTCTGTGTATCCTCCAAGTCAATTGAGGTTTTATTGTGAATGGAACGAAAATCCGTCTTTGGCCTCCAGGAATAAGAAAGGCTCTGGATTGCTTTCTTCGAGATCCATTTTAAAAAAAAGAGGGTCCAAGATTGGTTGGCGCGATCAGTGACGGAAGGAAGGAGCAAAAAAGCTGCACACCCAGGAAGCCAAAAATAAGTTTTCGTTTTATTTGTACCCTGCCTTTATTATTATTATTTTTTTTTACAAATAAGGCAACCCACATATCCAACCAACCTTCCTCCTCCTATTTTCTCCGTAACAACAACCCTGTAAGGTAGGTTGAGCAAGGTCACCCAACCAGCTTTCATGCCAAAGGTGGGAGTAGAACTCCCACTCTCCTGGTGATTGGCTCAAAGTCATCCAACCAGCTTTCATTCCAAAGGTGAGACTAGAACTCACTATTTCCTGGTGATTAGTCCAAAGTTACCGAACCAGCTTTCATGCGGAAGGCAGGACTAGAACTCACTGTCACCTGGTGATTGGCCCAAAGT
>WNWU01000070.1:3262599-3278344 GCA_012654045.1 Ptyas mucosa
TGTAGATCCAGGGAGAGCCAGATCCCAGGATGACCTACCAAGCCACCTCTCTCGGCTGGATGCATATCACAACCCACTTCTCAATTTGCATTTCCCCCCGCCCCCCCAAGCAGCGTTGAACGGAATTGCCACTTTAAGCCCACTAAGCTTGAATTTGAGATTGCGTTGGCCAACGGGTCAACGAAGGAGGCTTCCGACTTAGGTTATGGAAGTTAGGGAGACCCCCGTTCCCATGGATGGTTCCATTTTGGGGGTGGGCTCAGAAATAAGGTCTCACCCCACCAGTCAGAAACCTGTTGGGTTTTGTAGTCTGAGTCAGTTCAGATTCTCACACAAGGTTATATTCCTTGAGAGCACATCAAGTCAACTTTTCTGTTGACTTTTTGAAGCCTGCCCGTAGCTGGGCAAATTGATCAGGCCATAACTTCAATCAGGCAATCCAGTTGGATCATTCGGTTCCCAGGGCAGCTAGATCAAATTCTACCTTCCGGTCAGATCTCCGCATTTTATTCCTGGTTAAAACCATGTGCAGCCCTAACGCAGGTTTTCCAAACCTGATCGCAGAGCAGAAGTATTTAAATCCGGATCTTTGGTGATCAGAAAAAACTGCAGACTTGCAAGATCCAATCCGGGCTGGATCCACCAGGATCCACGCAGATGGGTTCCTGCAACCTTATCCTAGAACGCGTAAACTGCAGGTCGTTATATATATATATTTTTTGAGAATCAACCTTATAACCAGGTTATCGGAACTAACACCAGCCTATGCTATTGGACAATTTCCATTCTCTTTGCTTTTCAAGAAAACCCGTTCAACTTTTTTTTTAAAAAAAAGACGCGTGCAATATTTGGTCTCCCAATTCTGCTTTTTTTTGGTCTGATTGTGGTTTCTTTTCTTTTTCTTTTTTTCTTCCACCTTCTTACAGGGTTCCTAAACTACCTCTGCCCTTTTTTTTTGCTTCCAACCCGAAGACGCTTCTGAATAAAGCCATTTCCCTTGCATTTAATGCTCTTTGCTAACATGTTCACCAAACGTGGTTTGTGGCCAGTAGATAAACCACGGTAGGGACGACAACCCCACCCTCCCCCACCGCCAGCCCCCAATTTTGCCTTGGTGTGAGATGCTAAACCACGAATTAACCACATGTGGGTGGGTTTACTGGAGGGATCTGTGGTTTGATAGACTGAAAGCTTGGAGCAGTTTGGAAAACCCCCAGATTTTCCTTATACAGGTAGTCCTTGATTTACAACCAGAATTAAAATCCTTCTTGTTAAGCCACTAGGGCAGGAGTCGGCAACCTGTGGCTCTGGAGCCACATGTGGCTCTTTCACCCCTCTGCTGCGGCTCCGTCACTCAAAATATGCGGTCAAAACCGTCAATGTGTGATACCCGCTGGCATGCGATTTATTGAGCTTTTCAAACCCCATAGGCCAACCATGGATAAACCCGATTCAGAAGAAAACAGAACGTTGAATTCAACTACATATGCTAGTTTTGTGGCCGCTCAAGAAATCGTCAGGCACGGGAAGGGTTTTGTGGCTCCCGGTGTTTTCTTTTCTGTGGGAAACGGGTCCAAATGGCTCTTTTGAGTGTTTTAAGGTTGCCGACCCCTGCACTAGAGTGTATTTTCTAGACCACTCTAGTTTTTCTCCCAAAAATGTCAGCTTTGCTCCCTCTGAATATTCTGGATGGTTTATTTATTTCTGGCATCTTCTAAAACAGAAAACATCGGTAGTCCTTGACTTTTAATGACCACAATCAAGCCCATAATTTCTGCTTCTAAGCGTTTTTCCTCCATGGGGGGGGTGTCAGGTGACCTCAGGACAACGCAACCGTCATAAATCCGAGTCAGTGGCCAAGCGTCCAAATTTTCAGGTTTGTGGGGATTGCTGCAAGGGTCGCAAAGTGTGAAGACCGGTTGTCAATGCCTTTTTTCAGTGTCCTTGTCACTTTGAACAGTTACTAAACAAATGGTTGTAACTCAAGAACTACCTATATGGTAAGGATTTTTTAATTTTTTTTTTTAAAAAAAGCATGTTTCCCCTTTCTACGGAGACCTTAGAAAGCCAAAACGTGCCAAAGATAGCTGAGAGTTTCTTCTCTTCAGTCTCGAAATAAAATGAATAATTGAGCTCTTTCAACCCACACCTCCCAAGCTCCTGCGGCGTAAAATGTTTATTATTTATGGTGGTGTTTATAAAAACTACCCCGGCTATTCTGCTTAGCACAAGAAAGCAAGGATGGCAATTTATTTTTCTCTTTTTGTACCTTGCTGGCTTTTCTCTTCTCCTCCGTAATACATATTTAATCAGTTTGATCCAGGTGTGAGAAAGCGTCTTAGAATATTAAAACTAGCGTAGAGACTTATTTTTCCAAAAAAGAAGGTATGTCAAGATTTCTTCAGCTGCCTGTAAACAACTCCTACACCTTTTATGCCAGAAGTCCAGGTATTAAAAACGGGATTTTTTTTTTAAAAAAATCCGTTTTGAAAGTTTGCAAACCAGAGATGGTTGGCATCAAGTGTCTAAAGGCAGTTTTTAAAAGGGGCCCGGGGGGGGGGGGGGGAAGATTCACCTTCCCAGCAAAACGGAAGATGGAAAAATGGCCTTTTAAGAGGGTTTTAGAACAAGAGTTTCACATTATTTCTTTTTTTTTTTTCAACTAGAAAAACACACACACACAGAATCCGTTGAAAGGTTTTTTAAAAAAAGAAAAGAGTTCCCGGAGTGTTTTGATCAAGAGGCAAAGTTGGAGCGATGGAAAATTACTCCAAGTGAATTTTTCCTCCCCCCCCCCCTTTTAAAAATTTTTATAAAAACCCAGCCCAAGTTTGAAAAAAAAAAAAAATTGATTTAGCACCCCATTCCTGTGTTGCGAGTCAGGCTCAAACAATTTGAGGAGCTTGAGGTGCACCTAGAAACAAGAAAGCAGCAAAAAACGTGATAAAGGGAGAAAAGAAAAATATGTTTTTTCAGTCCTTGGCCTCTCTAGATCCTACCGTAGGCACACGTTACCGAGAAAAAGTTGATCACGGGATTACTTGCTGATCTTTCTTTCAGGATCACCTCTCTTCCTCCTGGTCAACATAAAGGCCTTTGCTAGGCTACTGTTCCTTTTTTTCACTCTAGGGTACCGGTGGTCCTTGACTTACGACCCCCATTGGGGGTCAGAGCTTCCATTGCTAAGCAAGACTGGTGCCCGATTTCATGAGGTTTTGGGTTGTTGGGGTTTTTTTTTGTGTGCCACGGACGTGGTTGTTTAATGAAATCCAGCTTCCCCCGTTAACTCCGCTTCTCCGAAGCCAGCCAAGGTGGTCACCAACGAAGGCCTCGGGACACTGCAACGTGTCATAAATATAAAGCCGCTGGCCACGCACCCGAATTGGGAGTCTGTTAACAGTTGTGTGAAGAACTGTTCAGTGCTGCGGTAAATCGAAGAGTCGCTAAACGGGACAGTTGTAAATTGGGGGGTTGCCCGTAACGCACAACTGTTATCCAGAACTGGATTAGCAGAAAGACAACAGAACGACAGAGTTGGAAGGAGCCTTGGAGGTCTTAAACGCTTCCAGTGATGGAGCAGCACAAGCTCCGGAGGGAAACCGTTCCATTAATTGTTCTCAATCAGCAAATTCCTCCTTAGTTCTAGGCGGCTTCTCTCCTTGATTAGTTTCCATCCGTTGTTGCTTCTTGTCCTGCCTTCAGGGGCTTTGGAGAATAATTTATCCCTCCTCTTCTCTGGGGCAACCCCTCAAATACTGGAATGCTGCTATCATGTCACCCCCGGTCCTTAGTTTTCATTAACCTAGACGTAAGCCAGTTCCTGCAACCGTTCTTTATACGTTTTAATCTTCCAGACACCGATTGCTAAATAAAGTTTTCTCTAGATTCCCCCATCTGGAACAAGTTTTAAAAACTTTTCCCCAGGAAATATATATATATTAATTCAGTGTAATCCTAGGCCTGCTGAAGGCAGTTTCGTGATGGATCTTGTGAACAGGAACACAGAACAAAGAATCCTAAGACTGGAAGGGATCTCAGAGGTCTTCTAGTCCAACCCCCCCCACCCCTTGCTCAAGGAAGGAGACCTTATATCATCCTGGACAAAGGGTGGTTTGATTCTCTTGTATTTTTTTGGGAAGCCCTTTTCCTAGAGTCTTTCCCACTAGACCAGTGATGGCTAACCTTTTTGCCTTTGCGTGCCAGGAGCGGGAGGGTGGGCGGGTGGGGGCGTGCATGTGGGTCCACACCCATAATTCTATGCGCCCCGCCCCCACGCATGTGACCCCACCCCCGCTCCCAGCACGTCTTGGTCCGGTAGGCCCGTTTTTCTCTCTCACCCACTCCAGAGCCTTTCTGGGAGTCTGGGGAGGGCAAAAACAGCCTTCCCCACCTCCCCGGAGGCTGGAAACGGCCTGCTTGCCAACTGCCAGTGGGACCGGAAGTTTTCACCCTCCCCAGGCTCCTAGAAAGGCTCCTTTGGATCCTGGAGACAGAAAAAAAAGGCCTTCCGGTCCCACTGGAAGTTGGCAAACAGGCCGACTTCCGGGGTGGGGAAGGCCATTTTCGCCCTCCCCAGACTCCTAGAAAGGCTCTGGAGCCTGGTGTGAGAGAAAAACGGGCCTTCCCCACCACCCACCCGAGGCCCTCCGGAGGCAGGAAATAGCCTGTTTCCCTACTTTCTGGTGGGTCCAGAAGGCCCGAAAATGAGCTCGCGTGCCCACCGATAGGGCTACGCGTGCCACCTGTGACACGCGTGCCGTAGGTTCGCCATCACGGCACTAGATCATCTGGAGCAGACCAGCTTGCCGCTTTCAATCCCGTTTAATTCCCCCCCCCCCCCACACTCCCCAAAATGGTTATTTACACAATGGCTTCCAACTAGCCGATTTATTCTGAAGGGGAGGGAGGGGGGGGAAAAAAAACACTTCTCGACCCTAAGATGAATGAAAAACAATATATTTTTTTTTAATTTGTTCACAGTTAAACACAAGCAACTGCCTTGATGTATTAGAACATTCTAGTAAAATGTCAGCAAAAACACCCTCGGTTCAGTTTTGCTTGTGAAAATGTCTTTTTTTGTTTCGTTTCGATTGTACCATTTCGTAGCATCACTTCATCATCGGTGTGGCGGTTTTTTCCTCCCCCCCATCCTCCCTTTTTTTTTCTTATTTAAAAAAAAAAGTCATTTTTTTTTAAAAAAAATCATGCTTACAAAGAGAGCGAGAGGCAGGAAACGTTCACTTTTTATAGACAAGCTTGGTTTTGGTTTTTTTTTTTTTTTTGTTCTCAAAAGATTTAACTAAAAGCGGTCCGGGTTTTTTATTTTTTCCTTTCTTGAAGAAAAGAGGGGGGAAAGAAGGATTATTTTCAGCTTCACTAACAAGAACCTTTCTCCCCTCCCTTCCCAAAATTGCAAAAAAAAAAAAAAACACCAAAAAACAAAAAAACCAAGTAGTTCCATTATGTATGCTACATCCATGATTCAAAGAGGAAGGATAAGGAGAGAGATTCTTTCCTGCCATCTTTTCCTGCTTGGGGGGGGGGGGGGGGGAAAAAAAATGGGATGGGACAATTCCACCAATTTATCGCGAAGGCTGTTTGGGTCTTTTTTCTAAAAGCGAGCAAAGGAACCGGTCCTAACCTTGGGAGGGAAAAGATGAGATTATTTTGACACCTGAAAAACAAGAGAGATCCTTTTCAATTGAGACTAGGACTGTCGGTGTGGGGGGGGGGGGAAAAAAACAGAACAAGCTTCCTTCCCGAGAGACACCTGTGAAAGTATTTCCAAATCCGGATAGCTAAAAAATGAGAAATAAGGTTAGGTCCCCTCTCGGGGGTGGGTGGGGTGGAAAGACACCCTCCCCCCAAGGGATAAGGAGTTTTTTAAAAAAGTTAGCCTCTTATCAGTGACCTAGATGGGATCTGAAAATCCATCTAGGCACCAGAGTGAGACGCTGTAGAGCAGGGCGCTCCAAAACTTACGGACTTCAGCTTCCAGAATTCCTCAGGGTGGCTGGCTGGGGAATTCTGGGAGTCGAAGTCCACAAGCCTTTGAGTTGAGACCCCCGGTGGGAAAGGCCCTACCAAATTGTTCACAAAGAGGGGGGGAAGGCTATTCCAGTTAGAACACCTGGCTGAAAAAAAAGGTCAGAATTAGCTCTGCACACACGCACACACAGACACACAATGGACTGCGGTTCGTATACAAAGGACCGGTTTTAAATCCCATTTTTAAGAGAGTAGAAGGGAGGAAATGAAGTCGTTCTTCTTCCTTTAGGGCAGGGGGTCTTCTCCGATCCTGGCCATTTCTAAGACTCGTGGACTTCAACGTCCAGAATGGCTGCTGGCTGGGGGGGGGGGATTCTGGGAGTTGGAGTCCGGAAGTTTTAATAGTGGCCAAGTTTGGAGAATCCCTGCTTTAAAAGGAATTGGGGGGGGGGGCTTCAACCACAGGGGTCAGCATTCCCTAAAACTACTACCCATTTAACCCGCTGAGCTCGTATTCGGACAACACCGCAGTCCCCTTCAGCCACATACCTTCAGAGCCCACCCATTAAAAAAAAAAAAAAGTTGGATAGAACAAGGCGGTTCACAATTTTTTTCCTCGACACTCGTGGCCTTGCACCGCTCACCTGAACATAGCATCATTAAATCCCATGGCACGCTTGCCGCGTTTTTTTCCGCTCAAAACCACAGCTATTTAAACTCGCCGTCGATTTAGGGGAAATCCTGGGTTTGAAGAGAGAGGCGACCTTTTTTGTTTTGTTTTGTTTTGTTTTTTTTTTTAAAAAGGGAAGGTTTGGGGTTTTAAGAAATGTACGAAAGGACCACTGGAGGCAAAGCAGCAAGAGACGGCAATTTTGGGAGTGGGACGGGGATGACCCCTTAGCAGCTTTCTCTGACGAAAAGGGCCTCTCCCCAGGCTGGCTTTGTGGCCGGAAGGGGTAGAAAATATCCGGAAAAAGGAAGAGACAGCGACGATGGAGGCCCTGTGTGTTTTTTTAAGAGTCAAGGTGTCACTTATGCTCACTGCCCAAAGGGAAGGACAGCCTCGTGTAAGAGACACGATGCAAACAGGAAGGAAGCATTTAAGCCTTCGAAGGGCCATCTGAGTATCCAAAGAACCTCAAGTATCTCCTTCTGAAGGTCTTGAGGATGGAGAGAAGAGGGGGTGGATGGGTGGGTGGGAGATTGTCACAGGTCTAATCCACGTCCGTGCGTTCAACACACCCAGCCCCAATGGGAGGTTCGAATCCAGAGGAAAACCAATTTAAGTGCTTCAGACCGATGGAGTTTTGGTTTTCCCAGCACGGAGACTGGGACGCCAAGAGATCGTAAGCCTCTTAATAAGAAAACCGGAGATTGGTTTATAAAAATAAAAAAAAAAAAAAAGGAAGGAAAAACCTCATTTGGGATGCAAGATGGAACACAAAACTGGCGAAGGGGAATCTTCTCGTTTTGAAAGAGAGACACGGGGAAAGGGGAGGAGGACGGACAGTGGGGAGAGAACTGATTTTATTTTTCCCCCTGTGGTTTCCGCCCTAAATCTCAGCCGTGCTGCGATGATAAAACACTCACCCATCGAGAGGAAAAGGCTGCCTCTCTCTTCCATACTTTCCGTTTAACCAAGTTCAAGTCGGGTCATTTATCAGCTTATCAGACTAGAGAGAGAAACACACAGCTAAAGAGAATAAAAGTAGAAAAGAGAAATAGTGTTTCGAGGAGAAGATGTGGGTGGACTTTCTGCAGGGCGGCTTCCAAAACACGAGCTGCTCTCTTCCCCCACCACCTCCCAAAAAATCCTATCCACACACAAGAAAATGTTGGAAGGGAGATAAACTGATGGGCTTGTTGTTTTAAAAGGGAAGGAGGGGAATGCAGATCGAAATCCTTTTAAAGTAGGATTTTGCTCGACATCGGAGCAAAGTCCAGCTCACGATGAGGGCAACTGAGGATATTAGTTTAAAAAAAAAGAAACTTTGTGGAGGAGAACCATCACCTTCGAAAGGGGGGGGAGCAAGGACTGGGGGGGGGAGGCCCACAGTCCTTCAGAGTATCCACACAACACTCCCTCCCCCCCACCACTTCCCGATCCACTCAAGAGAGGCCCGCTAACCTATTGCACAAAAGTTCGTTCGGCGGGACGCCCTCAGCCGTCACCACCCCAAGTTAAGGAACAAGTATAAGAGGGGGGGAAAAAAGGGGAGAAAACGCATCGAAAGATGGCAGAGAGGGGGAGGGACGACAAGAGCTCTTGGGGGGCCCTTTCCAGATCCGGCATCCGCCCCGCATTCCGTTCAGCCAAGTTCCAACCTGCCGTCCGTCCCCCCCCCACCCCAAAATGAAACAATACCCGGTCCAGTTTCCGTGGCAGGGGGTCCACGGGTCTAAGAACGAAACATGAAAGCTTTTAGTTAAAACCACATGCGCTCCTGGATGCCTCTTCCCTCTTCCGAGATTATGAAAAGAAGTTAACACTGATTTCCCCCCACCCCCAACCCAACCCGCCCGCCACTGCGCGCTCTCCCGGCTTAGCTATGACCGTGATGGGATTCGTTGTAGTCCATTATATGAAGCGATTCGACGCTGCTTTCTTGATTTCGGGGGGAGGGCGTGGGTTCCGTGGGACCCGGAGAAGGGGGTAGGGGCCCTCGGGTTTCTAAGCCAGGCCCTTTGCACAATTCAGTCTTTAACGTGCCGCAGAGGCTCTGGATGGCCACCCTGTCGTCATCGCACTGGCTTTCGCTCTTGTTGCGGAAGAGTTCGCGAGCTTTCATGCCCAGGAAGCTCTCCGAACTCGGGAAGGAACCCACGGTCAGTCGGCTGCGGGTGGAAGGAGGCTCCTGTCGTGCAGAGGCCTCCCAGCAGCTGTTGAACTGTCCGCCACGTTCACCGAGGGTCTTTTCCGGACTGGATCCACCACTGTTACCTTTACTGCTGCTGCTGCTGCTGCTGCTATTGTGAGCCTGGGGGCCAGAAGAGTTGGCCTCCCCGTTCCTGCCCAGCATTTCTTCGCCGCATCGGGCAACCGGGTGACCCAGGCCTTCATTTGCCCCCGAGAGCCTGTAAGGGGGAAGGACAAGCAATGGGTGAGGAAGAAGGAGGGTGCGGTGGTTAGGATGGAAAGCTAAACTCAGCATGCTCACTTGACGGGAGTTCCATCCTGACCGGCTCAAGGTTGATTCAGCCTTCCATCCTTCAGAGGTCGGTCAAATGAGGACCCAGATTATTGGGGACAATAGGCTGACTCTATAAACCCTTAAGAGAGGGCTGTAAAAGCACAGTAAAGCGATATAGAAGTCTGTGCTATTGCTCGCTCTATCTATCTATCTATCTATCTATCTATCTATCTATCTATCTATCTCTATCCATCCATCCGAACTGTGGTGGTGCAGTGGTAAGGGCAGGGGTCAGCAACCTGCGGCTCTGGAGCCGCATGTGGCTCTTTCACCCCTCTGCTGCGGCTCCCCGTCACTCAAAATATGCGTCACAACCACCAATGTGCGATAGCCGCTGGCATGCAATTTATTGAGCTTTTCAACCCCCCGGTAGGCCAACCATGGATAAATCCAAGAAAAGAAAAGTTTCGGAAGAAAACAGAACGTTTAATTCAACTACATAGGCTAGTTTTGTGGCCGCTCAAGAAATCGTCAGGCACGGGGAGGGTTTTGTGGCTCCCGGTGTTTTCTTTTCTTTAGGAAACGGGTCCAAATGGCTCTTCGAGTGTTTAAGGTTGCAGAACCCTGGGTTAGTGTGTCATATTGCAGGCAAATTCTGCCCAAGAGCCAGCAATAGCATTTAGACTTATATAGCGCTTTACAGTGCTTTGCAGCCCTCTCTAACTGGTTTACAGTCAGCCTATTTCTCTCCCCCCCCCCCGCCTTCAAATCAATCTGGGTCCTCATTTTACTGACCTCGGAAGGATGGAAAGGCTGAGTCAACCTTGAGCCTGGTGAGATTCGAACGGCCAAATTGCAGGCAGCTGGCAGTCAGCAGAAGGAGCCTGCAGTACCGCGCTTTAACCACTGCACCACCATGGCAGTTCGAATCCTGACCGGCTCAAGGTTGACTCAGCCTTCCATCCTTCAGAGATCGGTCAAATGAGGACTCGGATTGTTGGGGGGCAATTGCCCAGAGTGTGCTGTAAAGTTCTTCGACTTACGATCACCATTGAGCCCAATATTTCCGTGGCCGAGAATATTTGCCTGGTGAATTCCGTCCCATTTTACGACAGGTTTACCTTTCTTCCGCCATTTCCGCCGTTTCCATTTTGTCCTCCTGTTTCTTCTGCAAACGGTCACTATCCAGGCAACTGTACAGGCGTAATATCTCCAGCTCGAAGGTCCGCGTGATCTGTTTCTGCACTCTGTGCTGGTGCTCGACCGCCTGCAGCTGGTCCCTGCAACGGACAAGAAGCTGCCTTGAGCTGAACCGAATGGAATGGAACACACTTTATTTGGACAGGTGTGATTAGACACACAAGGAATTCGACTCCGGTGCGGAAGTTCTCAGTCTACAGCAGGGGTGTCAAACACAAGGCCGGTATGCAGCCCGTGATGTGGTCAGCCATCACCGCAGGGTTCTTGTGGAAAATGTTGCTGCATTGCTTCAGTCCGGTCTACCCAATGGCGAAGAGGAAACATTCCAGCAGTTTGGGGAGTGGCATCAAGCTGGCCACGCCCACATCAGCCACGCCCACGCCATCAGCCACCCCACACCCTTGGAGGGGGGGGCTCTCCCAAGGTCAACCGCAGCCCTGATGTGACCCTCAATGAAATTGAATGGGACACCCCTGATCTATAGGTACAGGTTCTCGGTTCCATCATGGCTATTTTTTTTTTAATTCTTATTTATATGCCGCCCTTCTCTGGAGACTCAGGGCGGCTTACAATGCGTTAAGCAATAGCCTACATACTTTGGGTATATTTCATACAAAGTCAGCTTATTGCCCCCACAAACTGGGTCCTCATTTTACCCACCTTAGAAAGGATGGAAGGCTGAGTCAACCTTGAGCCTGGTGAGATTCGAACTTACAGTAATTGCAGGCAGCTGGATGTTAAATGCTGCCTTGTAGGAGGCATTAGCCTCCTACGCCACTCAGGCTCCTTTTACACAACTAACATCGCAAATCCTTTTGCGTTACTGTTCCTTTGCATTTTAGTGTTTAGCGACCATGGGCCTCGCAGTTTTAAGGATTGTTACCATGGTATAGTGAGGTCACGCGTGAGTGACAGATTGGGATGCCAAATTGCGATTTTAATGTAGATTTTTTTAAAAAAATCTGTTATTTATTATTTTTATTCTAGAATTTTTTTTTAACTGGAGTGTTTTTTATTTGTCCTGGTCCTCTGGTCTTAACCCTGCGATAAACGTGATTTGACTTCTCACAGTTGGTTTAGTGACCCCCTCGAAGTTACAACGGCACCGGGAAAAAGTGACCCAGGGCTGTTTTTCACACTTGTGACCGTTGCAACGTCTCCATGGCCACGCGATCCACATTCAGATGCTTTGGCAACTGGCTCATATTTATGACGGTGGCCCTCTCCTGAGGTCATGTGATCTCCAGGCAAAGTCAAGAGGGAAGCCAGGTTCATTTAACAAGGGGGCTACTAATTTAACAAATGTGGTGATTTACTTAGCAACTGTGGCAAGAAAGGCTATAAAGTGGAGGAAAACTGACTTAACAGCTGTAACATAAATTTTGGGCTCAACTGTGGTCGTTAGGTACTCTTCCTCCCCCTTCTCCTCCACTCCTTCTGGCACTGATGATGTTACCTAGTTGGGTCATGAAACGTCTGCAGGAAAACCACCAAGCTCAGAGAGCACCAAGGATCCCACACTCCTAAACTTTCTAAGTTAGCTGAGGGCTCCTCCCTGCAGAGCAAAGCGAAAGAAGACATCATCAAGGCAACCTGGCTTGGACTTTGACATCCTCCAAGTATTTCTTCTGCTCCAGTAGTAGGTGATCCTTCTTGGTGAGCTGAGATTCCAGTTCTGCAATCCGGTTCTGAGACGCTTCCACTTGCTGGCTCTGGAGGAGGAGGCAGGATTTGGCTCTCTCCAGCTCCTTCCGGAAGGCCGTCTGCATGATCCCCACTTCCTGGAGAGGAGGAGGAAGAGAAGAGAGAAACTCAGCATCGGGAGGGACCTCCCAAGGGAAGGCAAAACGGGTTCAAAATACAGAATAGGTTGGAAGGGATGTTGGAGGTCTTTGTAGCCCAACCCCCTACTTAAGCAGGAGATCCTATGCCATTCTGTCGTCTCTTCTTGAAAACCTCCAGTGTTGGAGCACCCACAACTTCTAGAGGCAAGCAGTTCCACTGATTAATGGTTCTCCCTGTCGGGAAACTCCTTAGTTCTAAGTTGCTTCTCTCCTTGATTAGTTTCCACCCATTGCTTCTTGTCCTGCCCTCAGGTGCTTTGGAGAATAGCTTGACTCCCTCTTCTTTGGGGCAGCCCTTGAGATACTGGAACACTGCTATCATGTCTCCCCTAGTCCTTCTTTTCATTAAACTAGACATACCCGATTCCTGCAACCGTTCCTCGTATGTTTTAGCTTTCAGTTCCCTAATCATCTTCGTTGCTCTTCTCTGCACTTTTTCTAGAGTCTTGGCGTCTTTTTTTTCCCCCGTAAGAGTGTGTGAACCGTGCTTTGTCCAAGACATGAGAATGCCTGAATTTTACAGCAGGGGCCAAAAGAAAAGCAAGCCAGCTGTGTGGCAGCTCGGTAACCGAGTGAGGTGGTTGGGGAGGAACATGGGCCAGTCCTGGAGTCTGGGGAAGGCTCGGACAAGGGCTCTGAGTCAGAGGCAGAGAGGGGGCCAGGGCCATCTGGTAGTTCTCTGATGTCTCTGGAGTCGGACATCAGCGAGGCAAAAGAACAGTGGGAGTCTGTTCCCAGTGTGCGCATGCACAGAGCTGCCAGGAGACAGGAACAATTAAGGAAACAGGGTCAACTTGGGAGTAAGGCTTGGAGATGATTGGCTCCTCCCATAGGACGTAAAAGAGAAGCGAATGGAACGTGAGCTTTTGCAGGAAGCAATTAGTTCATCTGGTCGGTAAAAGCTCTGTTTGACTCTGTGCTAAGTTTGGCCTCGCCCTGCGTGTGGCAATTAGTTCTCTGGCAGCGTTCCAAGGGAGATAAGGTGGGTGTTTGTAAACACTCCTCTGAAAGACTGTTTATCAAGCCTTGCGGACTGGGAATAAAAGTAATTTACAGCGTATGAATTAAAGAGGTTTGCCGGGAATAAGTGTGTGTTGTTTACTTTTTAAGGAAGCCTACGTCAGAACAACCAACATGAAATCGGGTCAAAGGAAGTAACCTTGGTGGTGTCGGCATGCTTGTTCTGAAGCTGTTCCAGGTAGAGCTCGTTCACCTCTCCGAGCACCAGCAGCTGCCTGTTCAAGAACTCCATCTGCTGTTGGACGGACTCGCTGTTGGAAAGCTGGAGGGAGGGAGAAAATATTTAAGGCCTCTTTTTGAAGCCGTTCCACTGATTGGTCAGAAAATTTCTCCTTAGTTCTAGGTTGCTTCTCTCTTTGATAAGCTTCCATCCGTTGCTTCTTAATCCTGTCTTCTGGTGCTTTGGAGAATAACTTGATTCCCCGCTCTGTGTGGCAGCCCCTGAGATATTGGAACACTGTTATCATGTCCCCCCCCCCAGCCCTTCCTTTTGTTAGACTAGATATACCCAGTTCTTGCAACTTTTCATCATTATTATCATCATCATTAGCCTCCAGTCTCCTAACCATCTTTGTTGTGCTTCTCTGGACTTCCTTGTTTTTCTTTAAAGACATTTTGCTTCTCTTCCCAGAAGCTTCTCCAGCGCTGACTGGATGGTGGGGAAACGGAAGGATTCTGTTCAGCGCTGAAGAAGCTTCTGGGAGGAGAAGCAAAACGTCTTCAAAGAAAAACAAGGAAGTCCAGTTGCCTCCTGAAAAAAAGCACCTTTGGGATTGTCCGATTTCTTCTTAAAAAACTTCCAGTGTTGGAGCTCCCACAACTTCTGGAGGCAAGTTGTTCCACTGATTAATTGTTCTCACTGTCAGGAAATTTCTCCTTAGTTCTAAGTTGCTTCTCTCCTTGATTAGTTTCCACCCATTGCTTCTTCTTCTATCCTCAGATGCTTTGGAGAATAGCTTGACTGCCTCTTCCTTGGGGCAACCCCCGAGATATTGGAAGACTGCCATGTCTCCCTTAGTCCTTCTTTTCATTAAACTAGACATACCCAGTTCCTGCAACCGTTCTTTATAGGTTTTAGCCTCCAGCCTGCCTGTTAATCATCTTTGTGGCTCTTCTCTCCACCCTTTCTAATCTCGATATCTTTTTTACATCGTGGCACAACCAAACCTGGATGTAATATTCCAAGTGTGGCCTTATCAAGGCATACAACCTGGTAGATGGATTCCTATTTGTTTTGCGTGTTTTCAAGGGTGTGCAAAGAGCAATTTAACCGCCCTCTTTCTATCCCCCCCCATCGGAAATTAGGCTGCCTTGAGCTCCTGAGCGGAAAAGCAGGAAACTGGGAACTATAGCCTGAGCTCTTTTACCTTTTGTGAAACTTGGCTCAGCAGCAGTGCTGTATGGCACACCTTGTTGTTGGATTTTTTCAGCTCGGACCGCAAATCTCGGATTACGTTGGAACAGTCTTCCAGTTTGGTCTAGTCAAGCAATAAAAAACATCCGTTCGTCCAGTTTACGCAAGGATCCCCGATCATAATTTAACTGTTTGTATCCAGCCTTTATTATTTTTTAGAATAAAGTTCAAGGAGGCAAATGCACGCTATATTCTTTCCTCCTATTTTCCTCCCCCGCCCCATAAACAACAACCCTGTGAGGTGACTTGGCCCGAAGTCAAGCCGGCCAGCTTTCACACCTAAGATGTCAGACCTGATTTCGTTGGGGGCGTTACTTGGAACCCTGACATAAGGTGGGACTAGAATTCCCAGCCTCCCGGAGTTTGGCTCAGTCAGCTTTCAGGCCTAAGGCAGAACTAGAACTCACCGTCTCCTGGTGATTGGCCCAAAGTCACCCACAGCTGTCTTTCCTAGCTAAGGAAGGACTTGAACTCACAATTTCTTGCTTTCTGGCTTGGTGCCGAAGCACTAGACCAAACTGGGATGAATCTAATGGGGTGAATCTGTTTTCTGAAACACCCTGATTTGTGGGAGGGGTTTTTATTTTTTTGGGTAGGGGATAAGGGCAGAAGGAATCCTTTGAGGAAACCACCCTGCGAAGGCCCCAAAGTAGGATTGTTACCTTCAGCTCCTGACTCTGGTTGTAATACTCCTCCCGTTCGTGCTGAAGCTGTCGGATTTGGCTGTGGAGCTGAGCCACCATGCCGTCGTAGTCTTCCTGGAACAGGCGGTGTTTGGCCTGCTCCTTCTGGAGGCTGAGCTTCAAGGTCTGGATGTCCTTCTCCTGGAGGCGCAGCTGGTCTTTCTGTCCAAAGGGAGAGGTCGGAAGTCAAAGGAGGTGCCCTGCCTTGGCCCGCGCTTGTGCTTATTCGAATGGAAACAATTTATTTGGCTATTTGGAGCAGAACTCCACAAGACCCTGGTTTGCTCTTCTATCGAATGTATCTATTGCCACCTCAAGATAGGATGGATAGATAGATAAGATATAGATTGTAGGTAGGAAGATAGGTAGATAGATGGATGGATAGCTGGAAGATAGATAGATAGACAGATAGATAGATAGATAAGATAGAAAAAGATAAAAATATAGAGATGTAGATAGATAGAT
>WNWU01000070.1:3278354-3297608 GCA_012654045.1 Ptyas mucosa
TAGATAGATGGATAGATAGATGAAAGAATAAATGAAAAATAGATACAGACAGACAGACAAGAGATAAATAGACAGAGAAGATAAATAAAGATAAAAATATAGGGAAGATATGGATAGATAGATAGATAGATAGATAGATAGAAAGATAAGAGAAAAGGATAAAAATATAGAGATGTAGAAAGATAGATAGAGATGAAAGAGAATAAATGAAAAAGATTAGATGGATGGATGGATGGATGAAAGAGACAGAGGATGAACAGATAAAAGACATGGAGGGTTGGTGAAATGGATGGATAATTGAACAGATGAGGAGGGAGAGAGAGGAGATGAATGGATAAACGACATGAGGGATGGATAGAGATAGTGGGAGAAGAGATGGATAGATGAAAGACATGGATGGATTAAATCTAAATCTTTTCACTGCCAGGAATTGCGCAGGGGAATGGCTCGGCCTTAGGGGAAAGTGCATCCTAAGGGCCAGAGGTTGCACATCTGCTGGTCAGGAGGTCAGATGCCCAGCCGGCTGCTCACCATGGCCGCGTTGTGTTCCTCCAAGGCAGCAGCTTTGATGACTTTCCGCAGGAGACGCCTGTTCCGGACAGCGTGCTGCTGCCTTTTGAAGCGTTCGTACAACAGCTGGTTGTGCAGCAGACGCAGCTGATTCTGCAGGGTGTGAATTTCGTCAGAAGGAGGAGAACCTGCAGGGAGAAGGACCAGGAAAAGATGGCACTGAAAACGCGGGGTCCCCGAGGCGCTGGGGGGGGGGGGGGGGGGGGGGGGGGGGGTGCTTGTGCGTGTGTGCGCACACTGGACACTTGCGCTACCAGGTCAATTCTATAATCAAGTCCTTGAACTAACAACGGACCCAATTCAGGCCAAAATCATCTGTAGGCATCCCTTCCACACAATGTCACGGTGGGACCAGTAGGCCTGTTTTTCGCCCTCCCCAGGCTCCAGAGGTTTTCTTGGGAGCCTGGGGAGGGCGAAAATGGCCTTCCCTACCCACCTGGAGGCCCTCCGGTGGCCAGAAACAGCCCATTTCCTGATTTCCGGTGGGTCCAAAAGGCGCGAAAATCAGCTGGCCAGCTAGTACAACGCTCGCATGTCCAGAGGTATGGCTTCGCATGCCACCTGCGGCACGCATGCTATAGGTTTGCCATCACAGGTCTATGGGTTCATGTCTAAGGTAGGACTAGAACTCCCTGTCACCCAGTTTAAGTCTGTCGCTAAACGGACTCAAGACCTTTCAACAGACCAACGCAGCCACGTTCCCCAGGGTGCAATCCCAGAATGCCCTGCGGACCTCCCAGAAAACAAAGCCTCTGGGACCAGCCAACAAAAAAAAAAAACAAGCTTTTTTTCTTCCCTTATATGGAAGTGTAGTCTCAACCTTGGCCACTTTGAGAGGTAGGGGCTTCAACTCCCAGAATCCCCCAGCTTTTTGGTAAACCAGGATTCCTCAACCTTGGCCGCTTTAAACTTTCTGGGCTTCAACTCCCAGAATAACCCCAGCATGTTTGTTGCCTGACCTGCTGGTAGGGTTCAAATTAAGATTTGAATTGCATTGTGATTAACACCAGCTGTCTGCAATTACTGCGAGTTCGAATCCCACCAGGCTCAAGGTTGACTCAGCCTTCCATCCTTTCTAAGATAGGTGAAATGAGGACCCAGATTGTGGTGGCAATAAGCTGACTTTGTATAAATATACAAAAGTATGAAGGCTATTGCTTAGCGCATTGTAAGCCGCCCTGAGTCTCCGGAGAAGGGCGGCATATAAATAAAAATTTAATTTTTTTTTTTTTTAAATTACGAATTAGAAATTAAGAGTTTAATCCAGGGGTGCTATTCAGCAGGTTCTGGAGAACCGGTAGCGGAAATTTTGAGCAGTTTGGAGAACCGGCAAATACCACCTCTGGCTGGCCCCCGAGTGGGGAGGGAATGGGGATTTTGCAGTATCCTTCCTCTGCCATGCCCACCAAGACACACCACACCCACCAAGCCACGCCCACAGAACCAGTAGTAAAAAAAATTTGAATTCCGCCACTGGTTTAACCCAGGAGGCGGCAAAGCAACCGGAAGGCACCAAAAGGGAACAGACACATCAATTGTCGAGATCCTGAGTGGGAAAATTCGCTCACCTCCAAAGTGGGTCCAATCGGCGGATCTGCTGGGCAACGATAACCTGGAAATGAGAGGAAAATAGATAGGTAGGTAGGTAGGTAGATGGATGGATAGCTGCTCTCTGAAGTCTCGCACGATTGGTGGAAATTGGTGGGAAAGGGCAAACGGGGAAGTGTAGGTTCACTACACTTAGGGCATAGGGACTGGTCATTTGAGGGGCCTGCCCCCCCACCCCCATGCTATCTGCCTGGCCAGATCAATTCTGCAGGATCGGCAGGTAGTCTTCAGCTTACAGCCACGACTGAGCCCCAAATTGCTGTTGTTAAGTGAGACATTTCAGTGAGTTTGGCCCCCGTTTTACAACCTTTCTTGCTAACTTGAGCAGTCATTAAATGAATGGATGTAAAGTCAAAAGGCTTCCTGTAACGGGTTAAGTCTTCAACTTACAACGGTTCCTTTAGTGACCAAAGTTGCACTGAAAAATGTTGACCGATGACCGTTTTTCAGAGCTACGATCTTGGTAGCATCCCCATGATCATGTGAACAAAATTCAGATGCTGGGCAACAGACTCATATTTATGACCGTTGCAGTGCCCCCGGGGATGACATGTTCCCCTTTTGCCACCTCCTGACAAGCCAAGTCAACGGAAGGCAGATTCACTTAACAACTGGCTTACCAACTTAACGACTGCGGTGATTCACTTGGGGTCTTATTTTCAGGGAAACACGGTAGTAACTGTGGCAAGAAAGGTGGCTTAAAAACAAGGGATTTTGGGCGCGGTTGTAGTCGTAAGTCGAGGACTACCTGGATTTAATTCCAGAAACTAGAATTAAAAAAGGCTGGTTTGCGGGGAGGGGGGGAAAAAGATAATAAATTGTGGTCACGAGACTGCAGGACGTTTCAAACGGCCGTCAACGCAAGTCGGTTGCTAACCCGGCTTATTGTCCGGAGCGAGTCCCGCGAAGACGCAAGGCACTTACTTGTTGAGTTCTCTGCTGTGGGCATCGGCCCCGTGTTGGAGCAGCCTGTCTAAGATATGCAGAGGAGAAGCCGAAAGGAAGCTTTTGTCCTCCAGTCCTCCCTTGTACTTTTTCAGCAGCTCTTCCGTCTTCCGGCTGACAAACAGGTAAGCCGTTTTAGGTAACGCCACCTCAAACAGGTGCTCGTATCCAGGAAGTTGTTGGCCCCCAAGGCCAGGCCTCTGACGAGCGGGGATTTTGCAAGGGCTGGGAGTCAAAACGCCCGGATCTGGTGAAGCCCAAAATTCTTGGATTCCCACAGGAATCTCTTCGGCATCCCGGCAAGGCCGGTCGATGGGTGTGAAGGATTGCTTCGGAGTATCCCGCGGGCCTTCGAGCCCCGATTGGTCCAGAAAAGATGTCAAAGGCTCGGCGTTCGAAAACTGCCCCGCGGCGGTTGAAGCGACCGACTGAGATTTCCGAGAGCTGGAGAGATTCTCACTGGATTGGTAGAACGGAGAATCAAAGCCTCCCCGGGGCACTACGGGCTCGGCCTCCGCGGCGGTGATCTCGGAGATTTCGTTTGAGATGGCTTCTGGAGAAGAAGAAAAAAGGGGTGGGTGGGGGAAATGTTCCATTTATTGAGGCCTGATCCTGTCTCCTTTGGAAGGGCAGGCAGTGCAGTCTGTTCTGACTTAAGTTTTCCCCAAAAAACACGAAGCAGAATCCTGGTCCCGACAAATAAACAGTGGATTCCTCTCATTCAACTTCAGCAAAATCTTCCAAGGGAGAATTTACAGTCACAGACCTTATCTGGCTTGGGGAGCTGTCAGGCCAAGTCTCCTGCAAAGTCCCCTCCCCTTTTGCTCCTCTTTTATTCCCTCTGGGGGGGGCCCTTCATTGTCCACCTGTGGCTTTACTCCTGAGTCGACCCTTGTTCTTTAGCTGTTCCCTTCGTCTCGCAACTCTGCGCATTCGCACACTGGGAACAGGCTCCAGCTGTTCGTCTGCCTCACTGATGCCTGACTCTGAAGGCAACTGATAACTATCAGACGGCCCTGGTCCCCTCTCTGCCTCCGACGCAGAGCCCTCGTCAGAGCCTTCCCCGGACTCCAGGACTGGCCCATGTTCCTCCCCAACCTCCTCACTGTCCGGATCTCCTGCCAGATCCGTTGGCGGGCCACAACAGCAGCTGACGTTCAAAGTAACCACATATATTCACCTTCCTCTCGGTCTTTCTCTCCGCTGTCTTCGCAAGAGGCCTCCAGGTCACCTAGAATGTTGGGCAGGTCGTTTAAGGTTACAGAATTTTTACTGCCTTGGGAGTCTGGATAACCAAGGTCAAAAAAGAAAGAAAGAAATGAGAAAACATTAAAAAGGAAATTCAACATTAACCTTATTAAGACTAATATGTTCCATCAGCCCTTTTCCCCTTGCCAAAATTTTGCTGGCTTGCTCCAGACTTGTTCCAACTGCTATCAAAAGTAAGTAAATTCCACCACAGGCAGTCCTCGACTTATGACCATAATGAAGCCTCCCCACTGAGGTCATAAGTCGAGGACTATCTGTATGGAAGACCCCGACAAGCTCGGACAAGAAAGTTCAAGTGTTCTGGTTTGTTTCCCTTTCTCAAGGAGCCCAACACTACAGGTAGTGCTCGACTTAACGACCGCAATTGAGGCTAAAATCTCCATTGCTAAATGAGATATTGGTTAAGTGAGCTTTCCCCCATTTTACAATCTTTCTTGCCACGCTTGTTAAGTCAATCGCTGCAGTTCTTGTTAGAAACACGGTTGTTAAGTGAATCTGGTCGTAAAAAGGTTGCAAAAGGGGATTGTGTAATCCTCGGACACTGCAACCATCATAACTATGAGTCAGCCACAAAGTGTCTGAATTTGGATCACGTGACCACGGGGATGCTGCAAAGGTCATAAGTGTGAAAAACAGCCCTGTCATTTTTTTCAGTGCTGTTGTAACTTCGGATAGTCACTAAACAAATTGTTTTTTTGTTTTTTTTTAATATTTTTTATTCAACATTTTTAACCTTTAAAATCACAATTATACTTTTATAGCTTTCCGTTATCGGAGTTTTGTCTTAATTTTAACTTATCCACAGGCCTATTATTTTATACATATACATTCTTATTTCATAGTTACTTATTTGTATGATATACACAAAGCTTACATGTCTACTACACTCTAAAAATCTAAAATATACATGTTCTCCATTTATTATCTTTCCTATACATTCATTTTAGACTTCTTTTCAAGCCAATTATACCATTTGTTCCACGTCTCATAATACACCATTTCCTTTTTGTCCCTTACTTAATTCCATCGTTAATTTGTCCATTTCTGCGTATTCTAGCACCTTTTTTATAATCATTGCGTTTGATGGGACTGTTTTCTTGCTTCCAAATTTGGGCGAATGTGATTCTGGCTGCGGTGATTATATGGAGCATGATGTATTGGATTTCTTTGCTTATATTACCTCTTATTATACCCCAAAGAAATAACTCTGGCTTCATATCTGTTTTTTGTTCAATAATTTCCTCCAACCATTTTTTTAATTTTTATCCCAATATTCCCAGGGAATATTGGAAACTAATAGTTCTAAGTCAAGGATCACCTGTAGATAATATCAAACATGGGCTTGTTAGGAAGGTAATGAATCAAAGAGTTCCTATATCGCGCTTCATCAAAGGTTTTTAAACCTCTCCACTTGAGAGGGAGAGGCCCAAAGGAACAGCCCGGTCCTCAAGACTTTTACCGTGTAAATTTGGTCAATAATAATGAAAATGTGAGAAAAGGGCAATAATTTAGCACTGAAAACTCACCTAAAGTTCTGCTGATGATATTTTGCTGTCGGGACAGAAAAGGCCTCGAAGGATCTGCTTTTTCCTCCTGGGGGGGGGGGGGGGGGGGGGAAAGAGGATTTAATTCAAATTTAATTGCGGAGACAGGTACTTTTAACGGCATATGCACACCCTTTCCAAGAGGTGGATTTCAATTCCCAGAAGCCTCCAGGCTGCGTAGCTACTGCAAAGAATTCTGGGATTGAAATCTGCTCACCTGGAGGATGGGTCCTTGCAAAGGAAAAGCCGCTTTGGGCTCTAACTTAAAAGTGGAAATAAAGACAGGTGAGAAGAATTATGGCTCTTAAAATTTTCCTCCACAGGAAAGTCCTCGATTTACGACCCGCAACTGAGCCCCCGATTTCTGTTGCTAAGTTGAAACATTTGTTCAGTGAATTCCGGCCCAATTTCACGACCTCGCTTGCCCACCGCTGTTATTAAGTGAATCGCTGCGGTTCTTAAGTAACACGGTTGTTAAGCGAATCCCGGCTGGCCCATTGACTTGGCTTGTCAGAAGGCCGCAAAAGGAGATCCCGTGACCCCGACGAGTCAGTTCCCAAGCGTCTGGATTTAGTGCTGCAGTGGTCGTTAAGTGTGAAAAACCATCAGGTCACTCCTTTCACAGTGCCGTTGTAACTTTGAACAGTCACTAAATGAATGGTTATTAAGTCAAGGGGAATTTGGGGCAGTCGTCTGGCTCGCCATTATTTTGAAAAAAAATAAATCTTATTTTGAAAAAATGAAAAAAAAAAGTCAAAATATACCCCGCGGAATGGTGCAAATCAACCTGGATTTCTTACCCTAAAGGCGAAGCGTGAAGCAAAATTGGCAACAGCCCATCTAGTATTGTCTAGTTAGCCCAAAAGTCGCCAACCTTAAGCACTCAAAGAGCCACAAAGGTCCTAACCAGAAGCCCCCCTACTCAATTCTGAAGTCCGGTTCTCCCACCATAAAGTCTCCTCCTAGCGCGGCGTCCTTTTTCCTCTACCTGTCCTAACCGAAAGCCCTATTGATTGTGGAGCCGACCGGCGACAGGGAGCCGCAGCAGAGGGATGAAAGAGCCACATGTGGCTCCAGAGCCCCGGGTTGCCGACCCCTGAGTTAGCCCAAACCAACCCAAGTTTATTCCACACGTTCTTCTACCCGCGAGCCAAAGACAGAGCGGAGCCCCTGCTAGACCCGGTCACCTTTACCTTCTTTGAAGGTGCAGCGGTCGTCGCAGGAACTGAACTCGGAACCAAATCGTCTGAAATGCAGAACAGAAGATGGGTTTTGGCTGCCGCTGCTGGGACGTTCCTTTTTCCCAGCTGCTCAACAGGGGATTTCCAACGAAGCTTAACAAACTTTAGCAAATGAAGAGCCAACACGCCGCCCTTTTGGCTTCGCGGGTCTGATTACTGCTACCCTGTTTCCCCGAAAATAAGACATCCCCTGATAATAAGCCCAGTTGGGTTTTTGAGCACTTGTGCTTATAAGCCTCCCCCCGAAAATAAACCCTCCATGAAAATATTTAAATGCAGAGCTGGAAATCAATTAAGACGGAAAGAGGAGCCCCATCATGCTCCATGTGCCCTAAAATAATAAGACCTCCCCGAAAATAAGGCCAAGCATTCATTTCGGGGTTCAAAAAATATAAGACAGGGTCTTATTTTCGGGGAAACACGGTATTATTCTTCAAGAAAAAGGAAAATTGCCTACGGAGCCGGCGGTCCGCGAAGCAACGGGTCACATTCTAAGAAAAGCATTTTATTTTGCAAAAGGAGATCTTTGACTTGAGACCAAAATTCCCCCAAGGAGTAAGAGAACGTGCGAAAGACTCTACACTCGCTGGTTAAGCCCGCAGGTTGCCCTTTTGTGAATGCACCCATCAGGCCCTCACGTTGTGACGTTTCGAACGGCGTCCGCCCCGCTTCCTCAAAACGGTCCTCGGCTTATATCAAATTGAGCCCAACGTTTCTGTTGCTGAGACATCTGTCCAGCGAGATTTGCCCCGTTTTACAACCGAATGATTAAGTCAGCCACTGCAGTGGTTAAGTTAGTAACAGTCGTTAAGCGAATCCTTGACTTTTGCTTGTCTGAAGTTCACAAAAGGGGATCACCACACACACACACACATACACACACACACACACCCCAGGGACGTTGCAACCGTCATAAATATGAGACGGTTACTGAGCCTCTGAATTTGGGCGATACTGCAATGGTCGTTAAGTATGAAAAACGGTCGTAAAGTCACTTTTCGGTGACTTCGAATGGTCACTAAATGAAGTGTTGTTAAGTTGGGCACTGTCTGTACTCAGCTTCAGCTTCTTAAGCCCCCCCTTCCCTCCCCCCCCCAGAATAAATGTCCCGGTATCCCAGAGGGGTAACATAGTGGCTGAACAGAGGCCCTGACAAATCCAAGTTTTCATGTCTGGGGCAGTGGTGGAATTATTATTATTTTTTTACTACCGTTTCTGTGAGCGTGGCTTGGTGGGTGTGGTGTGGTGTGACTTGGTGGGCGTGGCAGGGGAAGGATACTGCAAAATCCCCATTCCCACCCCACTCTGGGACCAGCCAGAGGTGGCATTTGCCGGTTCTCTGAACTGCTCAAAATTTCCGCTGCCGGTTCTGCAGAACCTGCTGAATTTCACACCCCTGGTGCCTGGGGAAAGGGGAAGAAATTGGGAAAAGGAATACGCCGTACCGGCTGTGCTGAAGAACTTGGTGTAAGGCTGGGAAGAAGGCTCCAGAACAAGGCCAGGAGAAGTTGGAGGGGTGGTCATGCCACAAACAGCAGAGGGGCTCCAGAAAAGCGCCTGAAAAATAAATTGAGTTATTCCCAAGGATGGGGGGTGGTGGTGGTGGTGGAGAATATGGCTTTTTGTAGCAATCTGGGCTTCCTCCCCACATGCTCCCTTGCCCGAGGTTCACCACTGGGGCATCCACGTGGGTTATTTAACTGAATAACGGAGTTGGAACGGGACCTTGGAGGTCCTCTAGCCCAACCCCCTGCTCAAGGAGGAGATGGCCGTCGCCCCAGGGCAGATCTCCGTGGAATTTCTTTCGCGAGCTTCTGTTTCCCGGCCAACGACGAAACAGAAGCTCACAAAAAAAAAAAAGATCTTAGCACTTGCCGCGCTACCGGTGTTGGGATTCCCCTGCACGGGCGCAGTTTGGGCACAGGTTCGCCATCACTGCCCTAGGCCGACTTCAGACAAATGGCTGGCCAGCGTCTTCTTGAAACTGCCACGCTAAGAAGGCAGCTTTAAAGTCGTCTGAAGAGCCCACTTTGCAAACTGGGTCCTGTCCCGCCCACCCCCAAACAACCTGCAGGGGGACCCGCCCGAAGGAAAGATTTCAACTTGGTCCTCCGAGACGACAAACCCCACCCCGTTACCTGCTGAGGCTCAGTGGACAAGCTTGAGGACTGGGGGTTGAGGATGTGAGGTAGCTGCCCTGGTATCTGGGAGAGGACTAGCTGAGAAGCAGAGTAAGGGGTAGACGTCACGGCTCCTGCAGTTAAAAGGGCAGAAAAGACAAGACGGGATGTTAGGTTATTCCAGTTTGCCCCATCGACTTTGCTGGTCAGAAGCCCCCAGGGAGGGTTGCAGGGACGCTGCAACAGCTAAGGGCAAGGACTGGCTGCAAATCATTTTTTTTTTCAGCATCATTGAGAGAGTAGTTGGCCTAATGCAAGAAATATTCAACAGGAGAGGAGATTTGGAGCTCAGGGTTGAACTGTGGGGTCCTCGGTGCTCTCTGAACTTGGTGGTTTCCCTGCAGACGTCTCATGACCCAGCTAGGGAACATCATCAGTGTTGGTAAGCGTGGGGCTTGCTCGCTTTTTAAATACAGATAAGCGGGGATTTGCACCAGAGAAACCATCAAGCAGAAGACAACACCCCGAGCAAGGAACTACAAAGAAGAAAATCACACACACCCTTCACCTAACAGGAAGCAAACCCCACACACGCTAGCACTGATGATGTTATCTAGTTGGGTGAATGAAATGTCGGCAAGAGACCCACCAAGCTCAGAAAGCACTAAGGACCCCAAGTCCTCCTCTTTTCTTCCCTTCCACTCTTTGCACCCCACTCCTTTCTAGCACTGATAATGTTACCTAGTTGGGTAATGAAACATCTCCAAGAAAACAAATAAGCTCTGAGAGCACAAGGACGCTACACTCCTCCTCTCTCCGAACTCCATTCCCTTCTAGCACTGATAATGTTACATAATTGGGCAATGAAACGTCTGCAAGAAAACCACCAAGCTCACACAGCACCAAAGACCCCACAGTCGTTGTCCTTCTCCTCCTTTCCTCCTCCTCTTCTCCACCTTCCTCCTTCTCCTCCACTCCACAACCTCCATTCCATTCCTCTCCCTTCTAGAACTGACGTTACCTAGTGGTGTAACGAAACATCTGCAAGAAAACCACCAAGCTCAGAGAGCACTAAGGACCCCAAGTCCTCCTCTTTTTTTCCCTTCAACTCTCTGCACCCCACTCCCTTCTAGCCCTGATAATGTTACCTAGTTGGGTAATGAAACGTCTGCAAGAAAACCACCAAGCTCACACAGCACCAAGGACCCCACAGTCGTCGTCCTTCTCCTCTTCCTCCTCCTCTTCTCCACCCTTCTCCTTCTCCTCCACTCCACAACCTCCATTCCACTCCTCTCCCTTCTAGAACTGACGTTACCTAGTGGTGTAACAAAACATCTGCAAGAAAACCACCAAGCTCGGAGAGCGCCAAGGACCCTGCGGTCCTCCTCCTCCTAATACATTTGGGAGGATTAAAGCTTCTTACCCAGACTACTGTGGGGTATCAGGTAAGAGCTGGCGTCGGGGTCGACGGGGCGAAGCGATAGGTGCGTGCAGGCTTGTAGGGAGGTTGGGCAGTAGCCGTCTTCATAGGATGCTTCTGCTGGATCCAGGGAGATTTTGGCACATTCAATCACCACGTCGTGCGTTTCTAGCCTCTTCCACCTATTGGGAAGGCACAAACACCTGGTTGAAGGCTTCCCACTTCAGATTTTGAAGGGAGAACCTTCCTGGAATCCAAACGATTAGTAGGGCGTTGATTTCCCAACCTTCCGTTACCAGAGAGAGAAGCGAACGTACTTCCGAGGGTCCAGCTCATGATCCTTGGAACCGGTCACCAGGTCCGGATGGATACGGACGTGGCCCATCATTGGCTGAAAGGAGAGCAAAGAGGTGTCATAACGGGGACAAAGGCACCACGAGACAAGGAGAAGGGCAACGTTTTGGTTTCACAGAATGTTTCGTTGAGGACAATTCAACCCAAGGAACAAGCTCCTTCCCAATATTCAAGAGGTGATCCGATTTTCCAGAGACTTGGACAATCGTAAGATCCAAAAAGTGGCCCATTTCACTCTAGACTGGCATGGATCGATTCTGAAATTCCTGTTCCACTTGGGAGAGCTTTAGATCTTCTGCAGGAAACGTCTCAAGTTTTTCCTTCTATTAATTTAATCCAGTGGATGGGGTAGACCTCCGCTCTGCTCCCTCCTAGCCATTTTTAAGCAAGGTTCTCATCTTAAGCTAGCTAGAAGGCTTCAAGCCATCTCCAAGCTCTATGCTGTGGCCCCTTGGCAGCCGGCGGAGCTGGCCGCAGAGTCGGACAGTGAGGCGGTTGGGGAGGAACATGGGGCAGTCCTGGGGGCTGGGGAAAGCTCGGACGAGGACTCTGCCTCCGACACAGAGAGGGAGCTAGACAGCAGTGAGGCAGAGGAACAGCTGGAGCCCGTTCCCGGTGTGCATATGCACAGAGCTGCCAGAAGACAAGAACAACTAAGAAAGCAGGGTCAACTTGGGAGTAAAGCTACACCTTGGAGGTGATTGGCCCCTCCCACAGGAAACAAAAGAGGAGCAAATGGGGAGTGGGCTTTTGCAGGAAACAATTTGTTCGTTCCGTGACTCTGAGAGACTCTGTGCCAAGTTTGGCCTTGTATTGCATTTGGAAACAAGTGAGATAAGGTCTGGGTTGATAAATATTCCTTTGAAAAACCGTTTGGACAAAGCTTGCCGACTGTGAATGAAAGGAATTCACAGTCGTGTAAATAAAAGAGGTTTTGCCGGGAACAATTCCTGCTTCCTGCTTTTTAAGGGAGCCTAAGTCAGGACACTTTAAGAGATACTTCCGACAACGAGAGACCATCAACCTGCATGGTCCTGCCGTCTTTCGGTTACCTTGACCACCTCTTCAAAGGTCTCCAGGTTTTCCTTCATACTGTAGTGGGAGCGCAGAAAGGAGACAAAATTGCACGGGTACATTCCATAAAGGCGGTGAAAGAGGGCGTACACGCTAGCGTGGAGGTGGACCAGGTAGATCTCGGCCACGTGGCCTGGGGAGAAATCCAACATAAAACATATCACGCCCATCACCTCTCGCACAACTCTACACGCCCGGGGGACCCCCGATTCTCTTTCGCCATCACCCTCTCCAGTGGCCAATTCAGAAAACAACGTAAGTCCTCCCCTTGCTCAAAATGAAATTTGAGGGCCTCCATAAAGATTCTTGATAGCTTCTCCTTCCTCCTTCTTGTCTACAGCAAGGTAGAGATTATGACCACAGAGAAGTGTTGTGGCCCGCCAATGGATCTGGCAGCAGATTCGGACAGTGAGGAGGTTGGGGAGGAACATGGGCCAGTCCTGGAATCTGGGGAAGGCTCTGACGAGGGCTCTGCGTCGGAGGCAGAGAGGGGGCCAGGGCCGTCTGACAGTTATCAGCTGCCTTCGGAAACGGACATCAGTGAGGCAGATGAACAGCTGGAGCCTGTTCCCAGTGTGCGCATGCGCAGAGCTGCTGGACGAAGGGAACAGCTAAAGAACAAGGGTCGACTTGGGAGTAAAGCCACAGGTGGACAGTGAAGGGCCCCTCCCAGAAGGAATAAAAGAGGAGCGAAAGGGGAGTGGAGTTTGCAGGAGACAATTAGTTTGCTTAATTGGTTCGTGACTCTCTGAGGCTCCTTGCCAAACTTTGAAGATATCGGCCTGGCAGCTCTCCAAGCCAGATAAGGTCTGTGACTGCAAATTCTCCCTTGAAAAGACTTTGCCGGATGTGAATGAGAAAAATTCACAGTAACCTTTGACAATACCCCAAGGAAGCGTTGAACAATATTCAGTTGGAGATGGATGGGCGATGGGCCAGCGTTGTATCCAAAACCAGAGGGACCCTCTCAATATCTCACCTGGGTTCTTCAAGTACCAAGATGAAAGACGGCCGAAGATGCCAAAAAAGTCGTGAAGGTACTGCTTCCCAGACTGAGGGATCATGGGTAGCAACGTGATTAACACTAGCACCCCAGTTGTGAGGACCACGACGTCGGTGTCAGTCTGCCGTAAAAGGGGAAAAAAGGTCTGGAATTAACAGGCAGCTGATACATCAAGGATGAGCAAGGAAGGATGAGTTTGGAATAAGCGACTTTAGAAACGCAACGGCACACATTTCTAATAGATGTGGTCTCCTAGCCGAAGTCTGTAACCTTGGGGAAAAGTGGAGGGGAAAAGGAGGAAAGCAGCCGGTAACCGAGTGGAGGAACTCAATGGCAAGACCATTGTTGGAAGATCTGAAGATGGAGGACAGATCCTCAAAAAAGAGCAATAGCCCTTAGACTTATATACCGCTCCACAGTGCTTTCCAGCCCTCTCTAAGCGGTTTGCAGAGTCAGCCTCTTGCCTCCAACAATCTGGGTCCTCATTTGACCCACCTCGGAAGGCTGAGTCAATCTTGAGCCGGTTTGGATTGAACTCCTGACAGGGGGCAGAATTAGCCTGCAATGCTGCATTCTAACCACTGCACCAGCAGGGCTGTCTAGAAAAGCTAGCTACGGTGTCCACTAAGGGTCAACAATAAACCAAGCCCCTGGTTACAAAAATGGACACATGAGATTCTTTTGGCATTGAGAAACAGCTGAATGTCAAAACTTCCCTCTATCCCTGTAAGCCAAACATACTGTATTTTTCGGCATATAAGACGCACCTTTTTCCCCCCAAAAAGAGAGTGAAAATCTGGGTGCGACATGTACTCCGAATGTAGCCCTGTCCAGCTTCTCAGACGGAGGTTTCAGAGGCTGAAAAAAGCATCAGAAACGAAGCTTCAGAAAAGAAGCCTCCAAACAGAGCTTCAGAAAAGAAACCTCCAAACAGAGCTTCAGAAAAGCAGCCTCCAAACAGAGCTTCAGAAAAGAAGCCTCCAAACAGAGCTTCAGAAAAAAAGCCTCCAAACAGAGCTTCAGAAAAAAAGCCCCCAAACAGAGGCTTCTGAGGCTTTTTTTTCTGAAGCTCTGTTTCGGAGACTTTGAGAGGGAGAAAAAAAAAGCAAGGCACAGAGCTCACAACCAAGGAACCTGTTGCTAAAATTCACCTCTGGGAACAGTTGATTGGGGGTATTTTCCAGGAGGCCAATCCACCCACCAATCAGCTTTTTTCTTATTTCCTCCCCCCCCAAAACTAAGGTGCTTCTTATACCCAGGTGCGTCTTATATTCCGAAAAATATGGTAATCAATGAGATTTATAACAGCATTAAGCCCTTACCTTGAGACACTTGAGGAGGGAAAGGAGAATGGGGGCTTGAGGGAGCTTATGTTTCCAGGACGGCTGACATCTAATCACGTGGCCAAGTAGCGAAAGAGTGGCGAGACGGGTAGCAGGCTTGCTCATGTATTCGTTGATTTTATCGAGAAGGTGCTGGGGGAAAGATTTTTAAAAAGGGAAGGAATTAAAAGCGTGGACCATGGACAGAAACAGGGAGCGCTAGAAGATGTCATGCCTCCCGAACGGGGGAAATGATCTGGGGCCGTTGTGGATGTGAACTGAACCCAAAACGGCTTATTCCTTGCCAACTATGGCTGGGAACTAGCGCTCCCAGCGCCTGGATGCAAATCATTCTTCTCGTTTTACCTTGTCATGTGGCTCCTGAACAGCGGTTAGGATGTGCAAAGCTTGTTGGGAGCTGGTTTCCAAGTAGTAATCCACCAAAGAATTCACCAGCATGGGCCCACGATCTGTGTCGATCCGCCATCCGGACAGAACAACAACAACAACAACAACAAAACCACAAATCAACTCGCACAAAATGACTCGGTTCTTTCAGCAGCTTTTATTTAATAAAAAGTAAGACAGAGAGCGTGTCCAACACGACTCGCTCCGCTTATTTTCCCAACAACAACCCTGTGAGGTGGGTTGTGTTGTGCTGAGAAAAAAGTGATTGGCCCAAAGTCACCCAGCCAACTTTCATGCCTAAAGTGGGACTAGAACTCACCGTCTCCTGGTGATTGGCCTAAAGTCACCCAACTGGTTTTCATTCTTAAGGTGGGACTAGAACTCACCATCTCCTGGTGATTGACCAAAATCATCCAGCTAGCTTTCATAGCTAAGGTGGGACTAGAACTCACATCTTCTGCTTGTGATTTAGGCCACCCAGAACAAAAGGCAAGAGAGCTCCAGCGTCAAAACTCACCTGAAGCAAGGTTGTCTCTAAACACAGCCATGATATCTTCCAGGACAGTCAGGACTGGAGAATCCAACATGGGGAGAAGTTCCCCAATATTCGTTTGTTGAGACATCCTGCTTCACGCTAGGCGCTGACGTGCATGACAATGTGTTCACGCAAGGCACAGTTGCTTCCAGTTCTACATGGGTGCTCCTGTCAAACTAGGTGAAGAGAAAATATAGATTTTGGAAAATGTCTCCCATCACCCACTGATCCTGAATTCCAGGTAACCCATCCTATGCCAAGTAGTGCTTGACTTACAACAGTGGTGAAATCCAAATTTTTTTACTACTGGTTCTGTGGGCGTGGCTTGGTGGGCGTGGCAGGGGAAGGATACTGCAAAATCTCCCTCCCCTCCCCACTCCTGGGGAAAGGATATTGCAAAATCCCCATTCCCTCCCCACTCTGGGGCCAGCCAGGGGTGGCATTTGCCAGTTCTCTGAACTGCTCAAAATTTCCGCTACCGGTTCTCTAGAACCTGTCAGAATCTGCTGGATTCCACCCCCGACTTACAGTCAGAACTGAGCCCAAAATTTCTGTTGTGTCGAGTTTTGCCCCCTTTTACGATTTTTCTTGCCATAAAGTTTTTAAATGAATCACTGCGGTTGTTTAAGTTAGAGCCACACGGTCGTTAAAGCGAGTCTGGCTCCCCCATTGACTTTGCTTGCCAGGTGGTCGCAAAAGGGGACTCACATGACCCATCCCCCACGTGACACTGCAACCGTCATAAATATGAGTCAGTGGCCAAGCATCTGAATTCTGATCAGCTGACCACGGGGATGCCGCAACGGTTGTGTGAGAAACATTCGTAAGTCACGGAGTATTTTTTTTTTTTGTGCCGTGCAATTTTGAATGGTCACTAAACAAACTGTTGTAAGTTGAGGACTACCTGTACGGTCCACACCCTGCCTGCAAATCTGGACAGAAAAACCTCAGTTGATGCATAAAAATACAGAGGTTAGAAATGTACCTGCTTGGCTGCTAAGTAGTTTCTTCCTTTCCACCACTATACAATCTGGCTTTTTCATGATCACAGGAACTGGAAAAAAAGAAAAGAAAAAGAGGAGGAAAAAACCCAGTGAGTACATCTCTCTCAAAAGTGGAAAGGCAAAAGAAACCTGTAATAACCGTTAAAACATTGGGCGTGTTTTGATTTTTAAAATATTGTTTGGAAGTCATTAAGGAATATCCAGGTCTTTGCTGGGACAATTCACCAACGTTTCCCTCAGGAGAAACGCATAAAACATGAGGTGCTAGTGCTATTGCACTTCTGAATGATAGAACAAAATCCTCGTGAGATACAAATTATGGCCTGCAGGTCAAATGTTTGTATAACGGAGACCAAGTACAGGTAGTCCTTGACTTACGACAGTCCAGTTAGTGACCATTCAAAGTGAGAACAGTGCTGAAAAAAGTGATCTATGACCATTCCCCCCCCCCATTTATGACTGTTGTTGTATCCGCGGTCAAAATTTGACAACTGGCTCATATTTATGACGGTTGCAGTGTCCCAGGGTCATGGGATTCCCTTTGCGACCGTCTGACAAGCAACGCCCACAGGAAACCAGATTCGCTTAACAACCGTGGGGCTAACTGAACAACTGCAAGGATCCACTTAACAACTGTGACAAGGAAGGTCGTAAACAGAGGCAAAAACTCCCTGAACAACTATCTTGCTTAGCAGTGAACACTTTGGGCCCAATTGTGATCATTAACGATTATCTATAATCAGAAAGGCTCAATTAAAAAGCTTAGTATAACAAAACACTTTCTTTGTAACAATTTTTTGTCATGGTCCACAGCCTTATCCCAATCAGGCAATCTATATAATCAAACAGACAACTGAAAAAGAGTCATGCGGGGGGGGGGGGGGGAATCTAGCCACCTATCAATCTGTAATATTTTAAATTACAGCAAAGATCAAGCGAAGAATATGGGAAAGATCGAATTTAACCGTATTCATATGCTTTAATTTCTTTTTTAGAAACAAGAAAATGAGTGTGAACATGATATTGCAACGATCTATAAAGAACCAGCGCTTTCGGTACTAGACTTGGGAGTCACCAACTTGGCACCCAATGTGCCAATATGCCTATAACCATCTTCCTTGGCACGCTCTAGATTTTCTGCTCCACCTGATTTTTTGTTGCCTATAACAAGCCAGAGGCTGGCACTGCCCTAAAGCAGAGTTTCCAACTTGCCAATTCTAAACTTCAACTCCCAGAATCCTCACTCATGCTGGCTGTGAGATTACCAAAGGGGGGGGGGGGGGGGGAGGAGGGGATGTCTGCTCTTAAAAAAAAAATGTTTCTGTATCTGGGCAACTTAAAAGACATGGGGATCAACTCCCAAGTCAGATAAGGAATTCTGGGAGTTGAAGTTCACGCCAAGTTGGCAAGGGTTAGAAACACGGTTTTAAACAGGGGTGAAATGCTACCGGTTTGCTCCAGTTCGGACAAACCGGTAGTGATAAAAAGCAGCCAGCAAACCAGTTCGGATTTCACCACTGGTTTTAAAGTGACGGACTGGCTTCCATTGTTTTCTTTTTAATTTCGGACCTCAGAAGTTTTCTCAAGACAAAATGAGAGGCAGCAACAATTCAAAACTTTAAAACGCTGGGAGAAGGTAGAGAGAAGCAAAATCCAAAGAAGCGAGCATTTAAAGAAAAAAAGAAAGATCATCACGAAGCATTATCATAAACCAGTATTCTTTGATTGGTGTGAGAAAGATGAAGTCAGAGGAGAAACCCAGATTGGGATTCTAGAGGGTTCTCCAGAGTTACCCAAATTCCAGGGAAAAAAATCTTTGTAGCAATTGTTCAGCAAATGCACAAGATCTCCCTCTTCCCTGATCATAATTATTTGGCCTGCACCATATGCCCTCAGAATTGTTACCTTTTTAGAACAAGCAAAGCACAAGATTTTTAAAATAGGGCTTTAGGTGCTCTGTACGGGTAATCCTCGATTTACAAGCGTTCAGAGTTGCAACGGCACTGAAAAACGTGACCATTTTTCACAGTTGTGACCTTTGCAATGATCACACGATAAAAATTCAGACGCTTGGCAACTGGATTCATACTTATGACGGTTGCAGTGTCCGGGGGGGGGGGGGGTCGTCATGTGATTCCCCTTTTGCAACCTTCTCACAAGCCCAGTCAATGAAGAAGCCAGATTCACAGCTGCATTGATTCACTTAGCAACTGAGGCAAGAGAGGTTGTAAAATGGGGGGTGGGGGTGGGAGGCAAAGCTCACTTAACAAATGCCTTGCTTAACAACAGAAATTTTGGGCTCAATTGTAAGCCGTGGACCAGCTGTACTGTCACAAATGCTTGCTGACATCTACCGGTAAGTCATTACAATCTTCAGCTTTTAGAAGTCAGTAAAAGTTCTGAAATTGTTTGTTTGGGAGGGAAAAGTGGTGGTTTAGCCATGCTGGTTTCTTAAAAAAAAAACACACACACACAACAGACCTGCAGTCAGGAGAGGAACGTGTTTTGAACTCCAAATAATTGATTACACAATTTGAGTATCTATTTCCAGGTCTTGTTTGTTTTTTCTTCTCCCCAATTTGCAAACAGAGTTTAGAAGCAGTCACTTGCTACTCTGTTGCTAACAGCAAAGTGCATTTATAAAGGTAGCTTTAAACAAAAAAACCCCCGCAAAAGTATCTTTCTTTGTAAACTTTATACACAACAGGAAAATATGGCTCAACAAACCACATAAGGACCCAGCAGTTGAACTCACTACACACAAAGACTGGAAGAGGATGCCAATCTTGGTTAGGAGTGGGTATGTGTAAGAGGGAGGGAGGGAGGGAGAAAGGGAG
>WNWU01000070.1:3297708-3310611 GCA_012654045.1 Ptyas mucosa
AGGGAGGGAGGGAGAAAGGGAGAGGGAGGGAGGGAGGGAGGGAGGGAGGGAGGGAGGGAGAGAGAGAGAGAGAGAGAGAGAGAGAGAGAGAGTGAACAGAGCCAATTCCTGCCAATTTAATCACATGGCAAACAAGGCTTTTAAAATTAGTAATATTATTGCCCATCATTTAAAATGAGATTTTTCCAGGGCTGACCGTTGGTAGGATTTGGATTGGTTCAAGACATAATGTAAGACAAATGAATAACATAAATGAAAATTATTCCATTTCGAAAGAACAATTTTGACGGAATTAGGATTAAAAAAAAACAACGAGTCAGTACCTTCAGGGGCTTAAGAATTTAGAGAGCTTTGCAAGCTCAAGGCCTTAGCCTAGATGAGTTTTCCTCTCACATCTAAATCAGACATGCATACAAACTGTGGTTAACAAAAACCATTCCACCTAGAAGCAGTAGCCTGCGCTAGAGAAAGAATTCAAATGAAAATTAAAATGGCCTTTTTAAATAAAAGCCTCCATGAAGCTACCTCTCCTGGATCCACCAACATGATTATTTTCCAAAAGAAAGAAGGTGTGTGTTTTTTTAAAAAAAATAGGGGGGGGAAAGGGGTTCTATATTAATCAACTGAAGTTCTATTTAGGCAAAACAATCTGTCTTTCCTTTTAAATAAGTACCAGACAAACCACACAGCGGCAGGAAGAAGTCAATAGTTGGAAAGGCCACCAAATTAAAGGAATCCTGACAGATAGCCATCCATAGCTGGTAAGAAGAAGGGCGGAAAAACCAAATTATTGGACTTTCAGTGGCTTAAATGTGGCTACTAACGCCTCTCCAGGTTTAGATCAAGAAAACATTTGAAAAGTCAGTTTCCAGTGGGGGGAAATAGCATATAATCCAAGAGTGGAATTAATTTATGAAGCCTAGCTGGCCCTGTCTTGTTTTAGGGTTAAAGAGTTAAAGAGTTTCTCTTTAAGTCCTTTCTTCTTTACACACACACACACCCCTCACTGCCAGTTACTGCAACAAAGATGGATGGAACAACAGTAGTAGGGTCGTTTGTAATTTAGGTATGGCTTTTTAATGACACACAGATCTCTTTAGCTCACCTACTGCATTTTGCAAAAAAAAAACCAAAAAAAAACCACCATCACCCAAGTCATTTTAACTACTTTATTCTGCAATAGCTGGAAGACACCAGCGTGGGGACCCAGACAAGCCTGAAGCTCAGAGCTTCACAAAGACAAACCCACAAAGCTCCATTTTGAATGTATTGCATTAAAAAGTATATATTTTATATGCCATAAAACCCAATCAACACCTTTTTTACCCCTCCTTCCTGCCCAAACTTGATTGCATACCTCTCCTCCCCCTTCGAGTTAAAAGCAAAGATGTCCTAGAAATACCCTTCAAAGGGGAATTGTTTTGCCATTCATGGGAGGAGGGGGGGGACTTGTCTTCCCCAGGTCCTGCATTCCTCCCAGCCTCCTCCTTCTTTGCCCCTCCTCCCCAAACCTGACCTTTGCCCCCTCCCCATTTTCACCCACCTCATCCCAAATCATCTACTCAGGATGATTTTGTCTCTTTCTCTCTTTTAAAAGATAATTTGGTAAAAAAAAAACCCTGCACCCATTCAGATGCCTAAAAAAGCAGGCTTCAAGAGAAAGTCCTCTCCCGATTTGGACTTCAACCCCCCCCAACCATGATTGCTGGTTTATGAAAAGGGGTCTAATCCTTCCCCCCAACCCCACCCACCCAGCCCCTTGGATTACATACATTATCCAGCCCCTTTCATTAACTCTGCACATAATTCTATTAATGTAACTAGTGATCCTATGTATTTATAAGGTATATAATATAAATGTATACATTATGTGTGTGTGTATATACATATATCAAATACATACATATATATCCCATCCAGCCCTTCTGTATATAATTCTATTCACTAGGTAATGAATTCATAGTCACTAATGAATGATCCTAGATAATATATATCCTAATGCATATAATATAAATGCATGTACATACCTTATATATCATATCATATCTATCTCCCTCACCAATCCCTTGCATTAACTCTAAATGTAATTCTATTAAGGTTAAAAGATCCTGTTTACATTATAATGTATGCAATATAAATGCATGCATACACATACACACACATACACACACACATATATATATATGTAATTTGGTAATTTATAAATTTGGTAATTTATATTTCACTGATATATAGATAGATATAGATAGATAGATATATGAGATATGCATGCATTTATATTACCAAATTTATATTTGCTGAGAAAGAAATAAAGGGAGACTAATATAGATCTATTTCAAGCTATTTAGCTCTCATCAGCTAGCCATACCTTTACTTGGATTGGAAGTATGCTCCCTCCCATATTGGGGTAGACCAGGTGCTTCGACAGAAAAAACACTTTTAAATAGATAGATAGATAGATAGATAGATAGACAGACAGACAGACAGACGGACAGACATGTATGTATGTATGTATATGTATGTATATGTATGTGTGGACATATATATAAATATAAACATAGATAGATGATAGATAGATAGATCTATATAGATAGATAGATCTATCTATCTAGATATATTATAGATATAGCTATACATTATATATAGATAGATAGATAGATAGATAGATAGATAGATAAAATCTCCCACCTAGCCCTTCTGCATATAATTCTTTTAATGTAACGACTGACCCTAGAGATAACACATATAAGGCACCGGCATATAAATACGTAACATATCGCACCGTAATACATACTAACAATATATAACGCCCCCCAAGCCCTTTTTCCTTTAAAACTCTGCCCATAATCCATCCCATGAGGCCAAAGAGACCATTACTTATCGCCAAGGAACGTAATGTATAAAACGCACGCCTAAAATGATAAGACGTTCATTAGCTGCGCGACCTGGGCTGGCTCGCCGTTTACCTTAATAAGAATTATATGCGGGGGTTAATGATTGGGGGGGGGGAAACAATGACTCCCATAAAGCGGATATGATTTTAAAAGGGGACAAAACCCCCGTTTCCCCCCCCCCGCCTCAAAAAAAAAAAAAAGGAGACCCAGCGAGGCCTTTCCTGCAAAGGGAGCCCCCCCTTCCCCACCACGACCCTGAGGAGAAGGCCCGGCCTAGCAGCCCCGCCGCCTCATAGCAGCGTCCCTTAGCCCCAACAGGGAACAGCCCCCCTCGCCCCCCCCCCCCCACAGCCGCCCCGCCCCCACAGCTCCCCTGCCTCCTCTCGGGCTCTCCTCCTCGCTTTCTTCGCCGCGCGGGGGCCCTTCCCCGGCGGCGGGGACTCACCCCTTCCTCGTCCTTCTCCTCCGCCCCTCAGCTGTTTACCGCTCAAGCCTCTTCTAACCCACAGGGCGCCGCCATCTTGGCCCTGCCACCCTCCGGGCGCCGCGCGCGGATCCCTCCGCGGACAGCCCCGCCTCGCTCGGGAGATAAGAAGGGGAAAAAAATAGTCCCACCCACCCCCCACCCCCACCTCGCCGCGATTCTTTTCCCTCCCCCCACAGACACACACACACACAAACGGGGGTCTCCTCACCCTTCTCCACGGTCCCGAGGAAGCGGCTTCCCCCCTCACCCCGGGCTGAAGGCGCGGAAGGATCAGGGGGAAAAGAGTCTCTCGTGATGCCGAGGGGGAGGCTGAGAAGAAGTCCCAGCAGGGAGGAGGGGGGGAAAGAGGAGGAGGAGAGGATCACGTGACACGGCGGCGGGGTGGTAAACAAGGCGCGGGGCGGGGCGAGAGGATTCCGAGCCACGCCCACCTGGTTGCTCGTGGCAACCGGGCCTGCTGGAATGGGTCTTTTTTTTCTTCTTCTTAAAGCGTTCTTTGGGGAACTACAACAACCCCCATCAGCCACAGCTCCCCCCCCAACTCCGACCCATGGGGAAGAATGCAAGGACCCATGCAACCTTGACATGCAACTGTTCCCCTTTTCTCTTCCTTTGGATAAAGGACCACTCTTTCCACCACCACCCCCCCCCGTAAAAGCATTATCCCTGGGTTCTGAGTTCAAATTCAGCACCACATCACAAGTCTCCTCTTTTAAATAAACAGATCTGGGTTGCAAATCTCTGATGGCCACGAGAGGGCAGCAGTACTTCATATATATAATTTCTTTTGCCTTTGCTGCCCCCTAGAGGTCATTTGAAGCAATGCTGGGATGTTTTGAATTCCCAGAATCCCCCCAGACAGCATGCACCCATCTCCAAAGTTGCTAGGATTGATTGATTTAAGGGTTTTAACAATCCTCATATGATCGTCCGGTGCTAAACTTCTAAACCTGCATTATAACCGGGTTCACACAACTTGCAATGAATGTCCTGTCTAAAGAAATTACAGAGTCCTTGACTTACAACCGATTCATGACCGGTTCAAGTTAACAATGGTCCTCCCCAAAGCTGCTTACGACCCATGTTTGAAGTCAGAACGGCTCATCGTGTCACATGTTTGCCGCCTGTCGGTCAGCTTATGGTCGTAAAGGCAAGGATTTGTCATTAGTCGCTTTCGAAATTCCCATTGTTAACTACATGCCAGTGGCCAAGTATCTGAATTTTAACCAATGTCTCACTTAACAACAGAAATTTTGGGGTCAATTGTGGTCATAAGTCAAGGTCTACCTGTACGGGGTTCCTCCGTAAGCCCCTCCTTAAGAGAAACGGGCAGTTTAGAAACACGAAAAATATAAATGAATCCTTTAAAATGTTATAGGGCATTTCAGGAACCGTGTTTTCCCGAAAGTAAGATCCTGTCTTATATTTTTTTTGAACCCTGAAATAAGTGCTTGGCCTTATTGCCATGTACTCAAAAGCCGGATTGGGCTTATTATCAGGGGATGCCTTATTTGGGGGGAAACAGGGTAGGTATTATAGATATATTTGAAACAATATCAATATTTCAGAAGTATCTGAAATGGTATAATAGGATCTCTTCCTCGAGCAGAGGGTTGGACTAGAAGACCTCCAAGGTCCCTTCCAACTCCGTTATTCTATGATGTTCTATGTTCTAAATAAATATATATAAATAAATACAGTAGTTTTATTCCTTGATGCATCTTACAGCTAGATCAACAGCGAAGGTTCGCTTTGCAAGCAACCAGCAACGTTGGTTTTTTCCAACATTTGCAGGTTGTGGGTATGATTATTTTCCTCTTTTTTTTTTTCCCGGAAAAAAAAATCGGTAATCTCAAAAGAACACTCCACCAAAACAGCCAAGCACCGAATAATCTGCGTAGAAGGCTTTGACGACTACTTCTGGGTTTCTGCAATTGAGCAATGCAAAAATATTCGAAGTCTGGCTTGTTTTGATAAGCAAATGCTCTCCAGGGTTTGACTCTCTTATTGGCTGGGGCCAGATTTTGACACGAATAATCTGATTGAAAAATCAGGGAGGGGAATGTAGGGCGCCCAGTGGGGAGAGGGAGAGGGAGAGGGAGAACAACCAAGTAGACAAGAGAAAGGGATCAACCCTTGGTAGATAAGAGGAGGGTGGAAAATCTAGAGACACACAAGCCAGCTAAGGGAGCCTTTGAACCATCACACTCGACCCTGGGAGACAACTTCAAGGCTACACTTCTACAACCACCCTCCAAGCAGGTGATTTCCCTTCGTCAAAGCAGTTTTTTTAAAAAATATTAAATTTTCCTGCATTTTCCTCTTCTTGCAAATGATGATCAATTAGGAACTTAAGAATGCAGGAACAATTTATGCAATTAGGCAATGGGGTTTTTATTTTTCCTGAATAGTTTAATATATATATATATATCTCTCTCTCTCTCCTTCCCTCCCTCTCTCTCTCTCTCTCCCTCCCTCTCCTTTCTCTCTTTCTCTCTCATTATCTGTCCGTCTGTCTCTCTCACACACTTTCTCTCTCACACATTCTTTCTCACACACACATTCTCTCTCTCTCTTTCTCTCCCTCCAATTTAAAAAAAAAAGTTTTTAAGAAGTTCCGTCAGCATCCCTTGCAAGAAGAAAATCCGTTAAGGTAAAAGTCACCCGCTTGAGAATTCAGGAAGGTAGCTATGTCCTAGGTAGGATATCTTGGGGTGCTTCCGTAAATTCATGTCCCTGGTTTGGGTGGAGATGGGAAGCAAATTAATTTTCATTCTTTGGTGAATTGCTTTGGGAGTTTTGCGAGGAAGGAGCAGAAGATGGGAAAATGCTTTCAACGAACAAATGAATATTGTGCCATTGATAACTTGGCTAACATTGGCTGATCGCTGGAAAGATGGAATTGGAGGAAGGAGTCCTAAGCATATGTAGCAAAGAAACCTGGCTTGTAAATTGGATTTTTTAAAAAAGCCTTAAATCTGGTATCATAAGCCAGGAACTGTGAAAAATTGCAGTTATGACGAGATAGCTAAAGAGTCAAGTTTTCCATAGCATACCTGGATTTCTGCAGCTCAAAATCTGATAGCTTAATCTTAGATTATTATTATTATTCCTGGTTTAAATTTCTCTGAGAGGAAGAGAAATCTTTTAGGAGTTTATTTATTATGATTTACATCTATAGTTTATTTACATTTGTAGTGTGTTTGTTTTTAAAAGTATGTAATACTGCAAAGCAGCTTACCGTTACTTTTGCTACGCCTAACCATTGCACTGAGCCAGCATTGCAGTTAATTTTGCTATATCCAACCTTTGCATTAATCCCAGAACCTAGGTTTAAGTTTAATAAATTTTATTCTTGATTCTTTGTTTGCTTTAACGATTTAGCATAAAATATGGAACTCTGGGCCTGTTTGGTTCATTAACAGGTATGAACCCAAAGAAGCAAATTTAATAAGAAAATGCATATATCTACCCGTATTTCTCCTAAATATATATAACAGAAGGGTTCGTGAAAGCTTCTTTTTAAAGTGTGTTTGTGCAAGGCAGTTGAAATCTGATAAATGTTGCCACTTTGGGTGGGGTTTGGTTTTTTGCATCTCCTTATTACTGGTTTCTGTATTTTTTGCATATCACACCGCCAAGGTGGATGAAAAATTCTTGAAGCATTCATTAGGAATAAACTGGGTAGTGCAAAAAATTTTTTAAAAAAATTTAATTTTTGCACTACCCAGTTTATTCCTAAGGAATGAATCTTAGGGCATTGTTACCGCAAGGAACCCAAAATGCAGAAGTGAAAGTCAAAACGATTGCAAACACCAAGTCAGGCTAATAAAATATAAGAAACGAATGAATGAAGAGTGAAGAAAGAGAGGGTTTTTAACAAGTATGCGCCCTAAGAAATTATAATAACATTTGGTATAAGAGGGAGCTGAGGCCACACGCTAAATAAATAAATAAATAGGAGATAAGGGGAAAAGCAATCACCATTCAGTGTTATGAAAACAACAAACCTCTTTATACACCATTAAAAATGAAAATTGAAGAACCAAACTACACTCCCTTGTTGTACTAAACTATACAAATGTTGGATTTATATGCAAGAATTTGGTAATATCTTGGCGTTGTGTGAAGGCAGTTTTGCAGAAATCCAAGCTGTGGCTTTAACTGCGCAGAATTCATATCCTTACAAACTCGTCTTCCATTTCTGCAGTGCAACATCTTGGATTTTCCTAAATTTCGGCTTCAGTTCCAGAAAATCTCTTGCCTTCCTATCTTAGAGGAGCAGACTTGTCTCCTTAAACCAAGAATGACGTTGTTTGATTTAAGGCTACCATGTTAGGCTGATGTCCCCATTGCTTAACTATTTAATTAAATTAAACACGGTTTAAACTCGCATAGCTTCACAGCGTGCGCACAAAGCAAGGAGAACAACCAACCAAGAACTTTTATGTCTTTCCATTTAAAAATCGAAATTGCGTTTAGACCAAATGGTTCTTACTCCTAAGTAAATCTTAATAAAGAATGCAGTTTCACCCGCTGAAGTTTCATTACCAAACTAGGTAATATCATCTGTGCTGGAAGGGAGTGTGGTTTGTGGAGTGGAGGAAGGTGCTCTCTGAGCTTGGTGGTTTTCTTGCAAACGTTTCATTACCAAATGCACTGATGCTGTTACCTAGTTTGGTAATGAAACGTCTGCAAGAAAACCACCAGGCTCAGAGAGCACCACCTTTTCCTAGCTAGCTTTCTCAGTTCACTCGCTGGCAAAATTAGCTGGTATGTTTCAAGATTGGCCAATATGCAGCTTTTGCTCCAAAAGAAAAACGCATGCAAGAACCGACTGTGAATTTTAAAGTTTCTTTGGGGGGGGGGGGGGAAGGGGAGGAAAAGCAGAGATAAGCATATGGAGAAGGAGTGATAAAACGTTGCTGCGTCTTGAGGACATGAGGTTGGAGCTTGGCCTCCAACACTCCGGAAAGGGACTTGGGTTGGAAGAGTTAAATATTGTTGAGGATTGGAGGCTGGAATTGGAAAACTGCAAAATAGAATATCCCGCAAAATGACACGGTGGGTGGATTGGACCTCCGAAATGCAACTTCTGCGGTGGGAAACATTTTTCAAGAGCGTATCTCGGTGGTCATTTTTGCCCCCTTTTTTTAAAATTGAGAAAGTAGAAGGATTGGAAGCTTTGCTTCTAATCCTCATTCAAACAGAAGACTTCTGCCAGGCGCTATTCAAATGCTCCAAATTTGGATAAATTTCTCCAAATCTGCAAGAGGCCTTTGACCTTATTGCAAATATATGTGTGTGACAGACAGACAGACAAGACAGACAGATAGATTAGATAGATAGATAGATAGATAGATAGATAGATAGATAGATGATAGATAGATAGATAGATAGATAGATAGATAGATAGATAGATAGATAGATAGATAGAATATAGAATAACAGAGTTGGAAGGGACCTTGGAGGTCTTCTAGTCCAACCCCCTGCTTAGGCAGGAAACCCTACATCACTTCAGACAAATGGTTATCCAACATCTTAAAAACTTCCAGTGTTGGAGCGTTCACAACTTCTGGAGGCAAGTTGTTCCACTGATTAATTGTTCTCACTGTCAGGAAATTTCTCCTTAGTTCTAAGTTGCTTCTCTCCTTGATGAGTTTCTACCCATTGCTTCTTGTCCTGCCCTCAGGTTGCTTTGGAGAATAGCTTGACTCCCTCTTCTTTGGGGCAGCCCCTGAGATATTGGAAGACTGCTATCATGTCACCCCTGGTCCTTCTTTTCATCAAACAAGACCTGCCCACTTCTTGCAACCGTTCTTCATATATTTTATCCTCTAATCCGTTGCTCTTCTCTGCACTCTTTCTAGAGTCTCCACATCTTTTTTTCATCGTGGCGACCAAAACTGGATGCAGGATTCCAAGTGTAGAATACTTACCAAGGCCTTAAAAAGTGGTCTTAACACTTCACGTGATCTTGATTCTATCCCTCTGTTTATATGCGTGTGTCTATCTATCTCCCAAAGAAGGGTGGGGATTCATTCAATTAATATCATTGCTTATCAGACAAGTGGGTGACCACTTGCCAATGATAAATTTCTACTTATCAAAGTTTTCTGACAGCATATTCTTCCCACGCTGCTTCTCACTTTCAGATCTGGCTGGGATGGCTATCTTTAAATCATGGTTTCTTTCACCAGGGTTTGTTCGAAGAAGAGTTACGTTCAGCTAGGTTTTCCTGTAGCCATCGTCCTTTAACCAATCTGGGAAGGAAAACATATATCCCCCAAAAGCTAAGATCGAGGCTGTATTTCCTTCGGCAACAGACACTAGAATTATATCTGTGTCATTTCTGCATGGAGTCACCGTAAGGGAAAACACAAACATTCATGCAAATCAGCGAATGCTTTTATTACTTTCCAGGTTATTATCGTTTTGCATAGATTGTGCCAAACGGTTCAGAGGAAATACAGATAGTCCTCAAATCAACCTTACGGCCGCAAGTGAGCCAACATTTCCACTGCTGAGCAAGACAGTTATTAAGGGAGTTTTGTCCCGTTTTGCGACCGTTCTTGCCACCGTTATCGTTAAGCGAATCCCTGCACTTGTTAAGTTAGGGACACGGTGTGAAGGTCGCAAAAGGGGACGCTGCAACTGTCATAAATACGAGTCAGTTCCCCCAAGCATCTGAATTTTGATCATGTGACCGCGGGGGGGGGGAATGCTGCAACGGTCGTTAAGTGTGAAAAACGGTCGTAAGTCACTCTGTTCGGTGCCGTTGTAATATCGATCACTAAACGAATAGGTTGTAAGTCGAGGACTACCTGTGAAGATATCAACGGCCCCTTCAGAAGAAGGTACAAAGATTTAGAGGCGGGTTGGAGAGAGAGAGAGAGAGAGATGGAAGACAAGATCAAAATTCTCCGTTCCTCCTCCTCTCTTTTACAGCCCACCTTTTTGGGGATCTCTGATCCCGAGGTGAACGGGAGATGCCACGCTCATTCTTGGTGAAAAACAGGAAGGTTCACTCATACCATCATCGTGCCGTGGATGACAGCATCCTGGTGCCAAGGTGGGATACAGGCACCTCAGCGTCCTTCTCCGACGGTAGGTTGGATGATTTCACCACCCAGAAATCTGGAAAAGGTTGCCGAATGTACACAGAATAAACCTCTTCTTTTTCCACCTCTTCTGCTTTTGTGCAAATTTCTTCTCTTTCGGCTGGTCCTGATACCCCATTTCAACAAATGCAAAGGAAGCCCCGTCCCAAAATATTCCGTTGGGAGGACACTTTTCTTAAGCCACAACTAAACCACGGAACTCAGCTTTTGGGAGAAATGCACTTATCTCCACAATTGTTCCTTAGGGATATTTTAGTACAATTTAAGGACATTGTCTTCTACCTTTCCTTTCCTTCCCTTCCCTTCTCTTTCCTCCTCCTCCTCCTCCTCTTCTTCTCCTTCTCTTCCTCCTCCTCCTCTCCTCCCCCTCTTCTTCCTCCTCCTCCTTTTCTTCCTCCTCCTTCTCCTTCCTCCTCCTTCTCCTTCTTCTCTTCCTCTTCTTCCTCTCCTCCTTCTCTTCCTCCTCCTCCTCCTCTTTTTCTTCCTTCTCCTCCTCTTCCTCCTCCTCCTTTTCTTCTTGATATTACAGTTATTTCTGATGACAGCATCCCGGAAGACAGCAAGGCCTTCCAGGCAGATAGTCCACCATGCTGTTCTCCAAAAGAACAACAGGAGCTCCAGAAGGAAAAGGAAGAACATTTTCCTCTTCAGAGTATAACACTGACAGCACCAAATCCAGGTGAACAATTCTTTGCTGGGTTTTCAGGCAGCCACCTCACACCCAATAAAGCAGTGGTGAAATTTTTTTACTACCGGTTCTGTTGTGGGTGTTGTGGCCCGTCAGCGGCCTGTGCGGCTAGTAGCTGATTCGGACAGCAAGGAGGCTGGTGTGGTGCTGTGCCAGCAGCCTGTGCCAGAGGCGGGGATTCAGCCAGGGCCTTCAGGATCTCCAGAAGCTCCTTCAAGTGAAGAGGACGAAGAGGAGGAGCCTCTTCTCGATGCACGGGCGCGCAGAGCTGCCAAAAGGCAGGAGTGGCTCCTCAGGAGGAGGTCTCCTCGAGAGTAAGGCTTGGGGCTAATTGGCCACTCCCTTAGCCTATTTAAGGAGGAACGCCGACTGAAGCAATTTGCAGGAAACAACTTCTTTCAAATTCCTTCGCGTCCTGATTCCATAAAACGTTTGATTTGGCTCTCGTTTCTCTCTTATCAGTTTTCCTGCAAATTGCTTCTGGGCATTCTGCCAACCACAATAAGATTACGGTTATCTACAAGACTGTGCCTCAGAACTGAGTTATTATTCTTTGAATTCTTGTCGGCTGTTAATGAAGTTGAATTAACAGCCCTTGTTCAGAAAAGACTGATTTATTGTACTTGGGTTCGAACGACTAATAAGAAAGCTCATTAGTAGTCTTTAATTTGTAAATTAAGGTTTGTACGGACTTTGTGTGCGACGCATTTTTTGGGGTCCATAGCTGGGGCAGAACACCCCACTCTGCTCAGTCTTAGAACTGATGCTTAAAAACCAGGGGGTGAAATCTACTTACCTTCCCTACCGGTTCGGAAATGCGCGTGCCCCGTTCGCTCGCTTCCCTCACGCATGTGCCATCATCACGTCTGATTTTAGACCCTCTGCGCATGCGCAAAGCTTTCTGTGCATGTGCAGAGGGTCAAAAACAGGTTAAAACCAGGAAGTAACGATGTCCAGGCTGGTGGACGGAGCCTCACGCTGCCGCCGCTACCAGTTCGCCGAACCACGTGCCGCCGCCACCGGTTTTCCCGAACTGGAACGAACCGGTAGCATTTCACCCTCTGTTAGAAATTCCTTTGATGTTCCCTGATGCTCCTTTTCTGTTGTCTCAGAGGTGCCCATCCCAGCTTTAAAACCTCAAGAGGCGAACGCTTCTGCATTCTACAACCCCAATTTTGCCTGGAACGCCTTCCGCCCTCCGTTTGGCTACAGATCAATGACTTCCACCATGCTGGAGCACTCCATTCATCTGTACGGCACCCCGATCCTTCCTGCTTCTGATCTGCCTCTCGATTACAGCATGCCGTTCTCGCCTGAATTGGAGACCTACCACTGTGTCATATGCAACAAAGTGAGTTGTTCGGAGGACTCGGAACAGAAGAGAAAAGCAGGTTCTCAACCTGAAGTGGTCATAGGGGCACCACGAGGACTTGAAGAAACATTATGATTTAAACCTCGAGTTAAGTCTTGGGGGGCGGGGGTGGGGGTTGTGATCATGGTCCAGGGCCACAAAAGGAATTCAAAAGGGCCCATGATGAAGCAAAGGTTGAGAATCACTGGAATTGAATACTTCATTTGGCCAAGTGTGATTAGACACACAAGGAGCTTGTCTCCAGTGCAAAAGCTCTTAGTGTACACGAGTTTGTCTCCGGTGCAAAAGCTCTCAGTGTACACAAGGAGGTTGTCTCCAGTGCAAAAGCTCTTAGTGTACAC
>WNWU01000070.1:3318912-3334831 GCA_012654045.1 Ptyas mucosa
GATAGATAGATAGATAGATAGATAGATAGATAGATAGATAGATGGTAGATAGATAGAGCTAGAAAGATGGAAAAATAGAAAGATAGATGAATAGATGATAGATAGAAAGATGGAAAAATAAAAAGAGATGAATAGATAAAGATAGATGATAGATGATAGATAGATAGATAGAGATGGAAAGATGGAAAAATAGAAAGATAGATGAATAGATAGATAAAGATAGATGATAGATGATAGATAGAGATGGAAAGATGGAAAAATAGAAAGATAGATGAATAGATAGATAAAGATAGATGATAGATGATAGATAGAGATGGAAAGATGTAAAAATAGAAAGATAGATGAATAGATGGATAAAGATAGATAGAGAGAGAGAGAAAGATGGAAAAATAGAAAGATAGATGGATAGATGGATAAAGATAGATGACTGATAGATAGAAAAAAAAAGTAGGGAAGGCAGAGATGGATGGATGGATGGACAGACGGACAGAACGGATGCCCTAGAAAGTTCCCAGTGTTGTCCCCCTTGGAAGGTTTTTCCAGGGCCCTTTCGACAACAGGTACCCTAAAAAAAAGCTAAAAAGCCAAGAGTGTCGTATCCTCAACCTAGAAAACATCACCTCGGAGGACCCTGAACCCGCCTCTGTCTGAAGGAGGCTCCAGTTTCTTTTCTGTGTCGCGTACACGGAAGCTGGCGTGATATTTTTTGTGTGTGTTCCTCTCCCCCAGCGACCCCAACCAAGGAGTGTCCAAAGTCCCCATCGCCTGGGTGCCTTACAACAACGAAAGCGCCTTCTACCTCGATATCAACCACAACATCAACTACCAGTCAGTGAAACAAGGCCTGCGCACTCTTTACGTCAACTTCTGGAACGTGGCTTACCGCCACCTCCCCAACATCCGAATCGCAGCGAAGCAGGAATAAGAAAAAGCAAACAAACAAACACAGAACCCCCGAACCGTATATCTCTGCTGTTCTGTACGTGAAACGAGAATCCAATAAACAGATCTCGCTCTATGGAAATCTTCCCCGTTTGTTCCGCCTGCAAAAGTCCCAAATTCCAGCATCTCTGTTGCTTTGGGAAACACACACACACACACACACAGAAAGAGAGAGAGAGAGACAGGGAGAGAATGGGGATTTGCAGTATCCTTCCCCCAGGAGTGGGGAGGGAGTGGAGATTTTGCAGTATCCTTCCCTTGCCACGCCCACCAAGCCACACCCACAGAACCGGCAGTAAAAAATAAAAATCTGAATTCCACCCCTGTCAACAGTTCAATCCTGAGCTACCAATAAGTTTAATTTCTCAATTCGAAATTGTCGGCAAACAGGATTTCTCTTGCCCAACGCCGTTCTTTCGGGAAACCCTTAGGATCGAAACACACACCCCCCCCCCCGGGACTCTTCTCAAGAGAAGCACCTAGAGACGATGACGATAGGACCGGTTTCTCTTTTAATTGAAAAGGCTACTTACATCAGCATTAGTGTGCTACTTCACAGAAATAGGTACAAAATTGACCTCGCCTAGACAGCTTGCGCACTCGCACACCCTCCCACACTGGTTGTGGAATCGGCTGGAGACAAGCCTCCTGACACCAATCCCCAGGAAGGAGTGGGGGTGGGGCGTGGGGGTGGGGAGAGAAGGCTAAAAATATTTAGGCAAGAACTATAAAGCCCGACGCCCCCTTAATAGCAGATCGGTATGGCCAAGGGACGGCGTGTTGTCCCAAGGAAGGCAAATCCTTGCCAATTTGGGGGAAGGGTGGCAAAAAGCACTCACCCGGCCGATCAACAGAGAGAAGGTGGCTTCCAGGTAGAAAAGGACCCCTTAAGCCCCCTTCCTTCCTCCCAGCCAAGCAGCTGAACAGGAGGCCACCAATTCCACACACACACTTCTTCCCGCCGCCCCCGAGACAGGGAAAACCGTAAAACAAGCGAGAACTAGAAAAATCAGCGTTGTCTTCTTAGGGCGCGGGAATTCATAAAAAGCATCCGATGATGATCCTAGAAAAGTTGGGCAGGGGGGGGAAAGATGGGGGGGGCGTGGAAAAAAAAAGGGAAGGGGAGGAGGAATTTCGCCTCTGCCTTCAGGAAGACGATCCTTTCCTTCATAGGCAGAGGTGGGGGTGGGAGTGGAAAAACCCACCAGTGTTAGGGGAGGGTGGGTTTGGTTTTTCTCGAGGGAGTCTTGGGCCGAACTCTTTTTAAGTATCTTCCTGTTAAACAGGCTCGAAAAAGCAGTGGGGTACCCCCCCTCTTTTGGGGATCCCAAAAGAGAAGATTCCCAAATCTTTTGGGGATCCCAAAAGAGAAGATTCCCAAATCTTTTGGGGATCCCCAAAGAGAAGATTCAGCGAAGATGATGCTGCCCCACCCAGGTTCTCGGCGCGTGGCTTGTAAACTGGGAGATTTCCGTGGCCCAGTGGAGCCACTGGCGTTCGGCCTTTCGATTCGAATTGAGGACCCTCTGCCAAGAAACGAGAAGCCCATGAAACTGCAAAAATTCAGATTTTCCTGCGTGGCTTTGAGGCATCGGGGAAGGAGGGGCGAGCAATGCCCTCCCCTCAGTTAAATACATCTCCCTCCTAAGCTGCCTCTGGGCACTGAATTCTGGGCTGCGAAAGAAGCCAGTTTATCCTTATGGGTTTTGTTGTTGTTGTTGTTGTTGTTTTAAAGTTTGAAGGATGAATTTATCAAGCCTTGATGCATTTGGAGGGGGTTTATCTCTACCTCTCCTTGTCTGAATTCCTCCAAGCTCTTTGCACTCAAACCACAAAGCTCTCCGAGGTGTTTAAAACCAGGGTTTCGGGTTCACCCTTCCTTTCACACCTAAACTTCCCTCGCCCCTCCTCAAAAGCCTTTTTTTAAAAAAAAACAAAAACAAAACATAAACAGAAAATAAAAGGGAACTTCACGGACTTTTTAAAGACAGGGTTAGTAAAATGTATAAATCCAACTGGGCTATTTACAAACAATAAATATCGAGGGAATTAGTAAATTCAGGAAAAGCGGGGTCGATTCTCGTCGAGGCTTGCTTTTTTTTTTTTTTTTTTTACAAAAAAGAAAAGAAAGAAAAAATCAGTCACAGAAGCTACTTCGTAGTCAGGGCTGAAGTCCATGTCGACACAAAAGTGGCACTTGTCCATTGGGGTCAGGAGCCCCAGATTGGGGCGAAGTGGGGGAGGGTGAGGGGTGGCCTCACACTTTAGAGCTCTCGGTTCCTCCCCTGCCCCAATTCTTCGTCCAATCCACAAATTTTATTTACACGCGTCTGTACAAAAGCTAAGTGTTTTTTGTTTGTTTGTTTTTTTTACTCCTAGTGTGTCAGCCGAGGATTTGACGACTGAAAAAAAACAACAACAACAGAAAAACAAACAACCAGTGCTGTTAAGATCTTTGGTGCAGGTTCTTCTTAAAGAAAATAAAAAGGCCAGATATTAATAACAATAATAATAATAATAAAAAATAAAAAAATGGAGAAGTTAATTATCTGGTGGTTTGGTCTGGCATCCCAAAAGGCCATCTTCAGCCGGCAAAGCCACACACACAATTCTCCAATTCCCACAGGAAATTCCACTTTCCCGGGCCAAATGTCGAGCGTCGAGTCTTCCTCATGATACGAAAACGGGGACCATTCCCGATTCCACATTCTTTGCTCTTCTGGTACATCCACGGTGGAAAAAAAAACCCCTTTCAGAAATTGTCAAAGCCACCAGCCTTTGTTAGTCAACAGAAGATAAGGCAAAAACGGTGGACGGGGAAGTTCACGCAGCCACAGGCTGTGGAGTCCTTTAGACCTTGAGAGGTGGATTTTGTATTTTTGTATTTTCTGGTTTGTTTTGTTTTTTTAAAGGCTAAAAATCCTCCCCGGATCGGAGTTTGTGGGGGGACGATGTCCCCCCAGCAATACACATCTTTTTAAAGGCAAGAACCAACTTCCGCCAACACTTCCCACACGTTCAGAAGTCTGCAGAAGCTTGGTTGAGAAGGAGCCACCAACTTCTTGAAGATCTCACCAACGTTCCTAAGTTCCCGGGCGAAAATCCGAGGCGTACGTAACTAGAGGCGTCATCGTCTCGCACACATACACAGGCCCCGGCGTGGCTTAAGACAGAAGGGCCCCGGGGTGGGGGGGCAGGACGACAACCTGGAGAGTCAGTGGGAGGGGGGGACACGGAGACCCCCACACTCACACCTTCCCCCCCCTCCACCTCTCGGTTAGAAGATGCCTTTGGCGATTTTCAATCCTTTCTGTTTCACCCTGGGGAGCGTGGAGCTGGAGCCGTGCTTGATTTTGATCACTTTGGAGAAGCCTCGCTTCTTGAGCATGAAGTCGTAATTGGCGGCCGAGTTCATGGCGTAGAAGACGTTGGCGTTGTCGGGAATCTTGAGCTCTATGGGGAGGAGGGGGAGAGAAAGAAAAAGAAATGATCCCTACTCACGGTAACTGAATGCCCTAGTCCCGTGATGGCGTACCTATGGCACGTGTGCCAGACGAATATCAAATATTTATATTGGATATAAATGTTTATTTATAAATAAAGAAATAGCATGAGGTGAAATCGGGAGGGTCCAAATGGCGCGTTTACCAACGTCTGTACCTCTCTCTTCGGAGATGATCTGGATGAGTTCATAATCTTCCGGCCGATCCCCGTCCAGGTTGTGTTTGGCCATCGCTTTCCGAATCACCACCGGGGTTTTATCCTGGCTCGTCACCTGGAAGAGTGGCATTTAAAAGAGGGACACCTTTAGGCACAAGGTGAAGGGAAGCCAACTTCCCTTAATTTCATGGCTAAGGCGGTTGCTATGTTCTGTAGATGTTGCGCTGATGATGTTACCTAGTTGGGTCCTGAGATGTCTGCAAGAAAACAACCAAGCTCAAGGAGCACCGAGGACCCCACAGTTCTCCTCCTCCTCCTCCCCTTTTGCCTGCACTCTGCAAAACCTATTCCCTTCTAGCACTGATGACATTAGCTAGTTGGGTCATGAAATGTCTGCAAGAAAACCACCACGCTCAGAGAGCACCAAGAACCCCACAGTTCTCCTCCTCCCCTGAAAACTTCCCTCCCTTCTAGCATTGATGAAGGTATCTAGTTGGGTCATGAAATGTCTGCAAGAAAACCACCACGCTCAGAGAGCACCAAGGACCCCACAGTTCAGCCCCGCGCTACAAATATTTTCTCGAGAACGGCAAAGGCTGTGTCTTTGTGGGTGTGCAAGAAGACACAGCGTAAAGACATGATTTTCACTAGCTGTGGTTCCAAACTGGCTCAAGTCTCATCAAACAGATAGACATTTCAATTTGGGCTAGATTATTATCCCAACCTTCTCGCCTCCGGAGGGTACCTACCAAAATACTTTTATACATGTTCCCATTATCCACCGCCAAGCTGACTCGGATGATACAACAATCATCGATTTGCTGGTTATAAAGAGGCAACGAGAGAGAGGAATAGCTGGAAATGCCCGAGACGGAGCGTTTGTGCGTACGAGACACGGTCACCGGCGTGGAAGAGACGGACGACGAAGAAGCGCTGCTGGAACTTGATCCGACACCCGACGTATCCAAGGAGGACAATGAGGTAGATTCCCAAAACTTTACAGACGGGAGAGAAACGAAAGACAACGCCGATGATCTAATCAACGAGATCTACCCAGCTATCCTTTGCCCTTGTTGGGAGATGCCTTCATGGTGCCTTACAACAGGACCCGCCGTGGTCCGGAAGGACGAGAGAGAAGTTGAGAAGAGAGTGTTCTGACTCAGCTCCCCAAACACGACCAACCCTCGGAAGTTAAATCAAAAGATTCCTTTATGAGGAGCGCCGGCAGCCCCGGGAAAAAGTTTCTCTCTCACCGCAGGCTAACAAGGCTGTCTGGCAGTCTCCCACATCTATTCATCTCTGCCCCCCTGCCTTTTATCCCCAGAGCTAGGGTGGAGCTTCGCTAGCAGCGGTGGCTCTTCCGTCCCAAGGACCGGCTTATAGATTTCCACTGCTCTCCTCTCCTCTGCCTTCTGTGCATCCACGCATCAGGCACTAGACCCAGCTGTTCCTCCTCCTCCTCATCAGCCACCTCCAGAGCTAGGGGCTGTTGACTCTCCATCTGAGAGCTGACGGATGGCCCAGGCTCCGCCTCTCTCTCTCTCTCTCTCTCTCTCTCCCAGCTCCATTCCCTCTTTCCTCTCTCGAAGCTCTCAGGTGGCCTTGATGCTGACCCTGACTCCCACACCTCCTCCTCCTCTAATTCGGCTGCTGGAGGGGCCGGTGGCCGACAGGCCACAACAGATAGTTTTGGAGGTGGACTCTCCAAACCATCTCTAAACATCTTCTATTGCCCCACACATTTCATCCTATCTCTCCGAAGCACCATGAAGAACATCTCAGCTTCTCAGTTGCTCTGAACCAACCCCCACATCAAAGCCCTCCTACCCCCCCCCTGAAATGGGGCGCACCTGCCGCCTGACCCCCTGGGCACGAGTGGATCCCAGCGAGCCGTGGTCCTGTACCTTCTTCTCTTGAACCTCGGGCGAATCAGGAATGTAGCTGATGTTGATCTCTTCCACGTCGGAGCTGCTGGAACCCGCCGAGGTGATGCTGACCGAGTCGGCCCCGTCGCTGCTGCAGAGATACGGCCCGCACTTCAACTGGTCAAAGGACTTGGAGTGAGAGCTGCCGCTGGCACAGGAATCGGCACTGGGGGCCTGTCGGCTGTGGGGAGAAGAGAGTCAGGAAAAGGGCTGGGAGGGGGGGATTGTATGGGGCTGGTTCCCACCTTGAATGTAATGGATTGTGTGATGATCTGAGGGGAAGGAAGGAAGGAAGGAAGGAAGGAAGGAAGGAAGGAAGGAAGGAAGGAAGGAAGGAAGGAAGGAAAGGAAGGAAGGAAGGAAAGGAAGGAAGGAAGGAAGGAAGGAAGGAAGGAAGGAAGGGAAGGAAGGAAGGAAGGAAGGAAGGAAGGAAGGTGCTGCCTAGGAAACAATTAGAGAAAAGAGGCAGAGAACTATATGATAGCAGTCTTCCAATATCTCAGAGGCTGCCCCAAAGAAGAGAGAGTCAAGCTATTCTCCAAAGCAGCTGAGGGTAGGACAAAAACCCATCGATGGAAACTAATCAAGGAGAGAAGCAACCTAGAAATAAGGAGAAATTTCCTGACTGGGAGAACAATTAATCAGTGGAACAACTTGCCTCCAGAAATTGTGGTTGCTCTATCACTGGAGGCTTTTGGATAACCCTTTCTCTGGGACAGTATAGGGTCCCTGCTTGAGAAGGGGGTTGGACTAGAAGACCTCCAGCTCAGTTATTTTCTTATTCTGAAATATATTAATCAGTTTTCAACTAGGGAGGACAATATATGTGTTTGGGTTTTGTTAACAGACTTTTTTTTTGTCTTTAGTTTTTGCTGTGTTTGTTGTTTCCCTTTTGTTCGTTGACGTTTATATGTTAACTTTGGAAAGAGAGAGGGGGGAGAATGGGAGGGGGAGAGAGAGAGAGGGAGACAGAGAGAGAGGTGGAGAGACAGGGAGGGAGAGAGAGGGCAGGAGACAGAAAGAGATAGAGAGGGAGAGAAGGGGAAAGGGGGGGAAGAGAGGGAGAGAGAGGTGGAGAGAGAAAGGGAGAGAGAGAGGGAGAAGGAGAGAGGTGGAAGAGAGAGAGAGAGAGAGAGCGAGAGAGCGAAGGAGCCCTAAGTCGCTTCCTGCTGCCACTTTTAACTGCTTGATGCATCCGCAAGAGTCCTTCCTAACTTTCTTCCTCTGCCTGTTAAGTGACTGAGGGCTCCTGCCTCTCTTCTCCAATTGTTTCCCGGGCAGAATCTCTTCCCCTTAAGTCCCCCAAGGTCACACATTCCACTGCAGGTTCTCTCCTCTACGTGGTGCCCCAATCGATCACACAGACCATTTCTCCTAGGGAGGAAGGAGTAAGAGGGCGATCCAAGCTAGACATCCTTAAATCCCTCTTGGGCTTTTGACCACCACTCCAAAATGCAGCCAGCCTCGTTTTAACAGGTCCTGCGTTTCGAGGAGCACCCGGGGGTGGGGGGGTGGGGCTGCCATTTGGCACTGAAGACCCTCTGCCCCCCCACACACACTTCACACTTACTCGCTCCACCGCTTAATGATGCCCGTGTTCTTCTTGGCTTTCAGCGTGTTGCTGGCCGATTCCGACAAGGGTTCGATCTCGCACGAAAGGCCGTAGCTGAAAACAAAGGGAAGAGAGGACTAGAAGCATTGAGACCCACTTGTAGGAGATTTGGTCTACTGGTTAAGACGCCAGGCTAGAAAGCAGGAGACGGTGAGTTCTAGTCCTGCCTTAGGAATGAAAGTCAACTGGGTGACTTTGGGCCAATCACCAGGAGATAGTGAGTTCTAGTCCTGATTTAGGCATGAAAGCTGACTCAGTGACTTTGGGCCAATCACCAGGAGATGGGGAGTTCTAGTCCTGCCTTATGAACAAAAGCCAGCTGGGTGACTTTAGGCCAGTCCCTCTCCCTCAGCCCAACCCAACTCAACTCATAGTGTTGTTATTGTGGGGAAAATAGGAAGAGGAAGGTGTATTGTGTCTATTCGCAGCCTTATTTGCAAACATGATCAGGCAGGATACAAGCAAACAAAGAAATATTTCTTGGCTTTACAGTCAAGTCCTCACCTTTCTTCCCCGTCAGGGGTGAAATCCAGCTGGTTCTGACAGGTTCGAGAGAACCGGTAGGGAAAAAAAATTGGATTTCACCCCTGCTCCCCGTGAACAAAAAATCGGGGGAGGAATAAACCCACCAAAATCTTCATTTGCAGCCCCGAAGAAAAAAACAGCTCCCACGTACCTCTCGGCTTCGCTGAGCCGTTCCACGCTGTGAAACCAAGTCCCAAACCGATCGTCCTTCTTGAAGCTGTAATTATTACAAGCTGACTGAAGCAACTTGATCTGGGCGATGACTTCGAACTCCTGCAGGAACAATGAAGATGTTAATATGCATTTGTGTTTAAAAAAGGGGGGGGAAGGGGGGGAAAGGGGGGGAAAAGGGGGGGAACCCCTCCCAGAAACGTGACTTTAAAAGCAGCAGCACCAGCAAAATGAGGGTAGATTTAATCAAACTTTTATCGAAAAATTTTCTGGTGAAAATACCAGCCAGTCAACCAGCAGCTCTTTGAGAAGAGGTCATTCCAAACTTCTAAGTTTGAACCCCTGCCTCCCTCTTTCTGAAGATAATACAGGTCGTCCTTGGCTTACAACTATTCCTTTAGTGGCCTGGACGGCACTGAGAGAAGGGACTTGTGACGGTCTCGCAAATGTCTCACTTAGCAGCATAAATGTTGAGCTCAATTGGGGTTGTTAAGTCCAGGACTAACTGTAGCGGTAACAACCACAATCACAAATATCTCACCTTTCTCCTTTTCTCAAAGTTGATCAGGCCTCCCTAAAAAAGAAAGAAAGAAAAAACAACAACAGATGCTTAACATCCCAAGTCATTTCTAAACATCTAAGAGACGAGAAAGGTTTTTAAAAAGAGGCATATTTTCTGTAGCAAAGCAAGATCAGCAAACACTGCAAGGATCACGATGTATTTATTTGCATCTGGAGGCTAGATTATTATTATTTTTTTAAAGGCATTCAGGTCAAGTAAAATACGTTTAAAAAGACGAGGAATCCGTCAGGATATTTGGCTGGGATGCCAAAAATAAAAACGTTCGAAAAGTCTTAAGCAACAAGGCAGGAACTGAGACGGATTTCCCAGAATTCTCCGGGGATCAGAGCTCCCAGAATTCTTCTCCTGGAGTGGGGAGGGAATGGAGATTTTGCAGTATCCTTCCCCTGGAGTGGTGTAGGAATGGGGATTTTGCAGTATCCTTTCCCTACCATGCCCACCAAGCCACGCCCACAGAACCGGTAGTAAAAAAAATTGGATTTCACCACTGAAAAACAGCCAGGGAAATGATTGAAGTCTGGGAAACGAAACGAGCCCCTTGTCAATCAAAAGGAGTGCTGATTTACCACCAGCTTATCTGTTACTAAGGAACGGAGGGTTTAGCAGCCAAAGGAAACAACAACCATCCATCCACACCCCAATCAACATCATAAAAAGTCCCACACAACCAGGCACCACATAAATACCACGCACAGAATGGATCAAAAAATACACATTCTGGCGAGAGAGAAATAAATTCCCCGAGGATGGGCTCCTAGCACCAGGCTGGGCTAGCACCAGCTCGAAAGCTCGGGAGATAATTTTCTTTTTATTTATTCATTCAATGAATCTGCCGCTCCGTCTCGCCACAAAGGGAGGACAACGGTCCTGCTTTTTTGCTTTAAAGACAGGCTGCCAAAGAGATCCCAAACCCCATGAAATAAAAAATGCAAACGTTGCTAAAATGTTAAGTACCAGAAGGGTCCACCAGGGGGCGCCGTGCCCTCTTTTTTGGCTTCAATCTGGGCGGAGCAAGGCTCCCTAACCAACCAACCGCGTTTGACCAAAAAAAGACGACAACGTCCGTCCCCCACCGAAGCATCAAATTAAAAAGAAGAAGAAAAGAAAGAAAGAAACATAAATCTGGCAGGAAAGAAGGATGGAGGCAAACGAAGGGACAAAATTTAAATTGTTCCTTACGATTAAAAAAAAGGAAGAAGGAGAACTAAGATATAAGGCTCAGTGGATAAGACACTGAGCTTGTCGATCAAAAGGTCGGCAGTTCAGCGGTTCGAATCCCTACTGCTGCGTAACAGGGTGAGCTCCCGTTCCTTGTCCCAGCTTCTGCCAACCTAGCAGTTCGAAAGCACTTAAAAAATGCAAGTAGAAAAAAAATAGGGACCACCTTTGGTGGGAAGGGAACAACGTTCCGCGCGCCTTTGGTGTTGAGTCATGCCGGTCACATGACCACGGAGACGTCTTCGGACAGCGCTGGCTCTCCGGCTTTGAAACGGAGACGAGCACCGCCCCCTAGAGTCGAGAACAACTAGCACATAGGTGCGAGGGGAACTTTTACCTTACCTCTAAATAATCCTTCATGGCCGTGTCCAGCATCACCAAGTCCGTCAAGAAAGTGCCCAGGTAAGGAATAGTGCCTTGCATTACACCCTGGAACGGAAAATTAAAATTAGGAACAGGAACGGAGGCAGCAGAGAGACAGGAGAAACAGCAGACAAGGAGGTCTAAGGATATTCTTGGGCCATCCAGATCACATTTGTCCCAAAGGACCCCCATAGTCGTCGTCCTCCTCCTCCTCCCGCTCTCCACAAACCTCACTCCCTCCTAGCACCGATGATATTACCCAGTTGGGTAATGAAACGTCTGCCAGAAAACCACCAAGCTCAGAGAGCGCCAGTCTGAATGTCGTCGCAATCCTCACCATTTCTCGTTGCTGCTGCAGGCGCTTCTGAGCTCTTTTGGGGTTGATCTCCAGCGTGGCAAACTTGGAGGTCCCTTCCTGAAAGTTCAAGGAAGAGAAGGAAGAAGTCCAGGTGAATTAAACAGGAAACCGAAGGTAAAACCATTAACCTCAGGTTGATAGGTTGAGGGGGAGGGAGGTGTCAACCTATTTTTCAAAGCATCCGAAACAATAGATGGAAACTCATGAAGGAGAGAACCAAACCTAGAACTAAGGAGACATTTCCTGAGAGTTAGAACAACGATGCTCCATCGCTGGAGGTTTCAAAGATGAGATTGGACAGCCATTTGTCTGGAATGGGATAGGACAGTGATGGCGAACCTTTTCGGCACCGAGTGCCCAAACCGGAACACACACGCATTCATCAGCTGGCCGGCACACGCATGCCTGTTTCTTAGCAGTTTTTCAGGCTGTTTTCAGGCCATTTTCAGGGCTGCTTCTGGCCTGAAAATGGCTCAAAAAAAAACGGCGCAAAAAACAGCCTGAAAACGGCCCGAAAAACACCCAAACGATGGCCTGGAAATGGCCTGGAAATGGCCTGGAAAAGGGCTTGTTTTTTTGTTATTTTCCAGCCTGTTTTCACTCAGTTTTTAAGGCCACGTTTGGGCTGTTTTTGGCCAGAAAACGCCCCAAAAATGGTCTGAAAACAGCCTGGAAAACAGCCCGAAAAAGGCCTGGAAACAGTCCAGAAAATGGCCCAAAGATGGCCTGAAAACGGCCTGGAAAAGGCCCAGAAGTGGCCTGGAAAATGGCTTGTTTTTTGGTTGTTTTTCCAGGCTGTTTTCACACAGTTTTTAGGCCACTTTTGGGCTGTTTTTGGCTAGAAAACGGCCCAAAAAAAGTTTTGAAAACAGCCTGGAAAACAGCCTGAAAAAGGCCCAGAAAACGCCCAAAAGATGGCCTGGAAATGGCCCAGAAAATGGCTTGTTTTTTGGTCATTTTCCAGGCTGTTTTCAGGCCGCTTTTGGCCAGAAAACAGCCCAAAAACCAGTCTGAAAACAGCCTGGAAAACAGCCAAAAAAAAGGCCTGGAAACAGATGCTACAATGGTTGTAAGTATCCAAAAGGGTCATACAAGCCCCCTTTTTTCAGGGCCGTTGTTTGGACGGTCGCTAAATGAATGCCTGTAAGCCGAGGATAAATTTCCGTCTCTCGCCAGGCCGCCAGGAAAACACGAGCAAGGCATGGCAGCTAATCCGCTCCTCGTGATCTTTCTGTGCTCCAGAAAAGAAAAAAAAAAAAAAAGATAAGAGGCAGGGAAGCCCTTGGCTGACACATGGGACTTTTTTCTGAGGCTTTATCTTCTGCCCCACCTACCAGGGGGATTCCTCGGCTGCCAACTTTGGGAGTTTTCTCCGAAATGAAGCAGACCATGGGAGATATCGGGCTGTTAACATCAGCGCCTTCCTTCTGCTTCACGCCGGCTTAGCGGAGTCAAAAGCCAGCGAAAAAGAAGACTTGAGTGACAAGGAGCAAAACTTCGCCAACTTTCCACGCCCAGCCTTACAACTCCCTTGAGACTTCAGAGCTTTTAAATAGGAAGGAGTCCAGCCATTGTGGCTTTTAGCACTCCTGGTGAACCCACACACGCACACACAAACCCACACACACACACACACACACACACACACACACACACAAATGTTATTTGTTATACGCTCATTCAAAGTTTCCTCCCAGGCGGGCTCACGCTGATGAGTCACCATCAGCATGTTTACATTCAGAAGGCATTTGGGCTGCAGTGCATTCCTGCAACAGAGAAATCTTTTTATTTTTGGGCAGGGAAAAAATATTGGCCTTTTCGGACCGTCTCTTGAGAATGCAGGGGCTGTTTCGCGCTGCGGTTTTCCCCACCAGGGTGAGGCAATGATGCTTCCCACCCCGGCACACGTCCGAGAGACAGGTCTGCTGAGGCTTTCTACAGGCGGTGTTTAAATGTTGCCGCTTTTTAAAAAAATGTATTTATCGGATTGATAAGCCTGGCCCTGACTCCGTGGGAAGTTTGCCCAGTGTGGAATAAGGAAGGCATTGTGGGAAAAAGACAAATGAAGCCCCAGGCATCCAGAGGAGAGAATGGAAGGAAGGAAAATTAATTCAGGGAGGGAGGGAGGGAGGGAGGGAGGGAGGGAGAGAGGGAGGAAGGAAGGAAGGAAGGAAGGAAGGAAGGAAGGAAGGAAGGAAGGAAAATTTCAAGTGAGAAAGAAAGAGGGATGGAGAAGGAGGAAGGGAGGATTCCTTCCTTCCTTCTCTCCTTTTCTCATTTCTTTCTTTCTTCCTCCCTCCCTCCCTTATTCACTCTCAAAATTCCTTCTTTTCTTTGCATTCATACTTGAAATTTCCTTCCCGCCCTTGAGAGAGAGAGAGAAAGAAAGAAAGAAAAAAAGGGAAGGAGGGAGGGAGGGAGGAATGAAGGAAGGAAGGAAGGAAGGAAGGAAGGAAGGAAAATTTCAAGTGATTAAGAAAGAGGGATAGAGGAGGGGGAAGGGAGAAAGGATTCCTTCCTTCCTTCTCTCCTTTTCTCATTTCTTTCTTTCTTCCTCCCTCCCTCCCTCCCTATTCACTCTCAAAATTCCTTCTTTTCTTCGCATTCATACTTGAAATTTCCTTCCCGCCCTTGAGAGAGAGAGAGAGAGAAAGAAAGAAAGGAAGAAAAAAAGGAAGGAAGGAAGGAAGGGAGGGAGGGAGGGAGGAAGGAAGGAAGGAAAATTTCAAGTGAGTAAGAAAGAGGGATAGAGGAGGGGGAAGGGAGAAAGGATTCCTTCTTTCCTTCTTTCCTTTTCTCATTTCTTCCTTCCTTCCTCCCTCCCTTATTCACTCTCAAAATTCCTTCTTTTCTTTGCATTTATACTTGAAATTTCCTTCCCACCCTTGAGAGAGAGAGAGAGAGAGAGAGAGAGAGAGAGAGAGAGAGAGAAAGAAAGAAAGAAAGAAAGAAAGAAAGAAAGAAAAGATGTAATCTGGGATAAGTGGAGGAAGGAAGCCCATTTATTCTAAAACTAATAAAACCAACAGGAACCATCCCATCTAACTCAAGACCCCAGGAAAAACCAGATTTTAAGGGCTCTTTCAAACCCAATCAGGGTGGGCACCAGAAAAGTTTTAAGAGAAACATTCCCAAGACGAGGCAATGCCATAAAGGGGAGCCAAATTTCCTCCCCCCGCCCCTAAAAGAGAGTAGTAGAAGGACAACAGACACTGAGGGAAACCGAGGAAGAGCTTCTGCTGTTTATTACAGACCCTTCCTGACCTCCCAGGCTCTCGCCAAGCCGGCTGCCCTCTTTCCTGCCCTCCGGGGGGAAGCAACTATTCCAGCCGAGGCACCCTTACCTTAATCAGCAGCTCCCGGCTCAAGGAGTGATTGTTCTCGTCCGAAAAGATTTCGGATAATTCGTGGAACATGCGGCAGCTCTCCCTGCAAATGAAGGAACGACAACAATAAAAAATGCAACGTGAAAAGAAGAGAGTAGACAGCCACTCGTCTGAAATGGTGTAGGGCAGTGATGGCGAACCTTTTCGGCACCGAGTGCCCCGCGCAGGTTCCGGGACGCGCCCCGGAAGAGAAGCTGCCAAGTGGGCATGCGTGCGCCGGGGAATGAGCTTCCGGTTTCAGGCACGAAACCAGAAGACCAGATCTTTCCGCACACGGAATAAAACAGCTGATCATCGTGGGGCAAAACCCACTTAACCAATTTCTCACTTAGCAACATAATTTTGGGGGCTCAATTGTGGTCATAAGTTGAGGACTACCTGTATAGATTTGCTGGCTGCACTGAGATCTGACTGCGATTGGGACTTTCTGGAGTTTAAAACCCAACCAACCCGGCCCCAAACCATCATTCCTGGCCTGAAACCAAATTAAGGAATAGCTATGAAACTCGGGAACATCAAATTCTTATCAAAACGCCTGCAAATATGTAAACATAACCCATTTTTTTTTCTCCCTGTAAGAGGAGATACAGTTGCAGCTTAAAATACACAGAACTGCAAATTGCAAAAACAAGACTAGAAGGCAAATGTTTTGGTGGGTTGAATATTGAAACATTTATTTGCAAAAGGGAAGTCAAACGTTGTTGGTTGGTTGGTTTCTTTTTTTAAAATGTTGATTTCCCTCTGCAAATTAAATGTTTCAATATTCAGCCCACCCCAAAACCTTTTGGAAACATTTGTCTCAGGAAAAGGAATTTAATTTGACTTTAAATGACTTTTGCAGGCTTCCCATTTCGAGCCTGGCTGGCTTTGTTTTCAAAACATTTCCCTGCGTAGGTGAAAGTCAGCTAAGGAGGAGATTCAGTCTTAACATTGATCAGAAGGCACTCCCGCTCCCTCCCGCTAAAATCTCCATTAAAATTAAAAGTTTCCATCCCGTTGGAAATGCCACACGGCTGCCAAACCAGCTTGCAGGAGGATAGAAAGGAGATCTTTATACTTTTCAATACAACTGGAACAATCTGAAGCTGAACACACTCAAAACCGTAGAAATTCTATTCTATTCTATTCTATTCTATTCTATTCTATTCTATTCTATTCTATTCTATTCTATTCTAT
>WNWU01000070.1:3353208-3365001 GCA_012654045.1 Ptyas mucosa
AGGAAGGAAGGAAGGAAGGAAGGAAGGAAGGAAGGAAGGAAGGAAGGGGAGGCTGACCATGAACAAGGGGGATGAATTTGATTAAAGTGGAGATGGGTGCAAAGATGGAAGGTCTGAAGTACAAGGCTGGGAACAGAGCCTCCTGGAGAAAAATCTATAGTTGTGGTTGCTAAGAGTCTACACTGAGTTGATGGCACGCCATCCATCCATCCATCCATCCATCCATCTGTCCGCCCATCCATCCAACCATCCATCCACCCACCCTCTGCCCATCCATCCATCCATCCATCCACCCGTCTGCCCATCCATCCATCCATCCATCCATCCATCTCTACCTGGCTGTTCGATTCCTACATAATGCTGGGAAAGTTGGATGGAAAAAGAAGAAGAGGACAACCAGCAGAAAAGGTGGATGGACTTGGTCGTAAGGGTGAAGGGTATAATACTGGAAGATCTGAAGGAGCAGGATTTCCTCTCCTGTATATTCACGTATTTATTATATTCAAAATTTATTTTTCATTATTATTGTGGTGCGCAAAAACGCAATCCCCTTCGGCTAAGTTACAGTCTGAAGGATTGTATGATTGAAGGAAATGTGTGAGTATGCTAACAAAATTAAGGGTATCATTCCTCCCAGACAGATTAGCCTTTTATTCCATTTATGCAACCACTCCGGATTTGGTGAACCACTGTTTGCGGAACCTGCTAATTGTGAGCACTAAGGACTAGCACCTTGATTAAACACAGTTTGCGGAACTTGCTAATTGTGAGCACTAAGGATAGTTTGTGGAACCTACTAATTGTAACTACTAAAGACTTGGAAAAAAAGATGACATGTTGCCTGAAGAACCTAGCAATTGCGTAAACTATGGACTAGAACCTTGTTGGCATTTGGCACGTGGAAGCTAGTCACTGCATTAACTAAGGGCTAGAACCTTGATGGAGAATTTTTTTGGAATTGAGTAGGCGCAATAACTAAAGATTAGAAACCTGGTGATATTTTGCTTGTGGAACTTAGTAAATGTAAAAACTGAGGGCTAGAACCTTGATGACTGACAGTTAGTGGAGCCTAGTCATTGTAAGCAAGGATTAAAAAGTTGAGAATTTCCTTGGTTAAGAGGAGGAATGTCCAAATACCTGCATGCAAACACAGTCCAGGAACTTAATTTCCTGCACCCCTTAAGGACTAGACCCTTGAAATACAGACTTGCAAAAAGCTGCCACGGGAAGTTGTACCAGAAACACAAAATTATCTCCCACCTATGATTTTTCATGCAGAAAGTCAACCGGGGAAGCCCAAATTCATTTAACCACCACGATTCACTTAACAACCGCAGTGATAAAGTTAACCACCGTGGCAAAAAAAAAAAAGGCTGTAAAATAGGCCACAACTCATTTAACAACCAGCAAGGAAAATGCCTATCCCAACGGCGGTCGTAAGTCAAAGGACTTCCCTGTAAAAACAAACCTGTTTTTATGCAATCCACTTCCCTCTTTGCCTTGTCTTTTCTTACACTCACCAAATCTCAAAAACATAAGACGATCCGTAATGCCGTATTAACTGTGGAACTACCCCCGTAATCCTTCTCTTCGTTAGAGTACCCATCTCCCCCAATTGTTCATTGTATGCTTTAGCTCCCGAGGCAATAAGCAGAATAAGAAGAAATTTGAAATATATAATTATATAAAAAGACGGTGGGATGATTGTACGGTAGTGGCCAAAATTGTGGAAACCTTTTGGGGAAAGTGTATTTTCTAAAACTAGCTAGTAACACCGCTTTTTTGGGGGAGCGGTACCATCAAATTATATATCACTGGAAAGATCATTTGATCGAGAATGTAATGCACTTATGAAGGATTTGCTATTAGAATAGCCGTCACAGTATAAAGAAGAAAAGTGAAACATGCAGAAAAAACGAGATATACAAAAATGATCCCCATGTCAGTTAATCCTTTGTTGGGTAACCTTTAGCATGAATGACGGCCTTACAACGTCTTCCCATGGAGTGAACCAAGTCTTTTAGTTCTGCAGCTGTTATCATGTGAAACCAAGATTGAAGGATGGCTTCTATTAACTAGGTTTTATTGCTGGGTTGCTTCTGACTAACCAGTTTCTTTAGTCGGCTATATAGATTTTGAATTGGATTAAGTCTGGGCTATTCCCAGACCATTCCAGCAGCGGAATAGGATTATCTTGAAACTCCAAAATAAAAGTGGTGTTATTAGCCATCAAACCTCAAAGATACACTTTCCCCAAACGTTTTCCACAAATTTGGCCACTCCTGTAGGTATCTAAGCATAGTTAATTTCTAGAATAACTTGGAGTTCTATTTACCAGTTCATGGGCCAGGAAGTTAGGGATCTCTTAATTCCATCCAGCCACAGCTTCATTCACCCATAATCCCCCTACATTTCCCCATCACCACCACAATGCCTGGCACTGCCAACTTAATTTTCCACAATGCCCCAAAGGGAACTCTCCAACTGCGAGGAATATTTTAAATAATGGCTGCGCTGTTTACTTGGACGTCAGCCCTTGGCACCCCCCAAACGGAGCCCTCTCATTGTGTTACACACACACACACATACCCGCTTCGAACTTGGCACCTGTGCCAACCATCTCTCTGGCTACAAGGCAGGCGTTCGGAGTGCCCATCCACCTCTGGATGAGTCAGGAAAAACAGAGGTCTATTGTGGCCTGTCCAATCCTTCGGATTGCAAACCGGGAAAGTGTAGGAGGGTTCAATGAACGGCGATAACCCCACATCACCGTGGTTTCTGGTCCGTTCCAACCCCCCATCGTAGAGTCGATTCACAAGGCAGCCAATCAGAAATGGGGGGAGAGGGGAAACGGGCACATATTATCATATGTGGTGGACATGTGCAAAGGCAAAAAAATATTGGACGAAAATACATATACAGTTAGAAAACACGTTAAAGCAACACATAGGTTATAAGCCAGAAATATTTCTGTTAGGCATAGTACCAGAAAAATACGATAAAGGAAATATATATTTAATAATTACGTGTCTTGACGTATATGCAAAGCACTGGAAAAACAAGGAGCTACCCCTAGAAGAAGTTGTAATTAAAAAAATACTAGATTGTGCAGAAATGGATAGGTTGACATTAAAGATAAAAGACAAAGAACATATATTCTGTACTTTCACAACATGGGACTTATTTTATCAATGGTTGGCCAACAGAAGTAGAAATTAGAAATTGGAAAAAAATACTATTATGTATGTCTTACGTTTAATATATTATGTGTGGAAACTAATTAAGGAGAGAAGCAATTTAGAACTAAGGAGAAATTTCCTGACAGTGAGGATAATTAATCAGTGGAACAACTTGCCTCCAGAAGCTGTGAATGCTCCAACACTGGAAGTTTTTAAAAAGATGTTGGATAACCATTTGTCTGAAGTGGTGTAGGGTTTCCTCCCTAAGCAGGGAGTTGGACTAGAAGACCTCCAAGGTCCCTTCCAACTCTGTTATTCTATTCTATATACTATTATGTAAGCAAATTGACCAGGACAATACGCTGTTCATAAAACATTTATGTATGTTAAGGAAAAAAATATATATAAATAAAGTGTTTTTAAAAAATGGGAGGGGGATCCAAGTCTTGTCAATTGTCTTTCTCTTCCAGCCCCCACCCCCTCTTTCATTCTTCCTTTTCCTCTCCGTTTCTGCAGCGTTGTGAGCCAGGGAGCCGCCCGAAGCGGCGGGGCAGGGGGGAAAAACCCTGCAAGATTTCCACCCAGGAATCGTGGCATCCTGGCAATGCCACCCACCCACCCATCAACTCTGCTGCCCGAACTGTGCGAGCCTTGCATTTCTCCGACCATCGGCGTGGTGGTGAGGCCGGCAGCTGCCTGGCAGGCCGGCGTTGGGGCGTGTGAAACATTTGCTGCAAAGGCCCTGGGATTGCAAACCTGACCCCACCCGGACACCCCACAGCTCACATCTGGCTTGCATTGCGAGGGGCGTTTGCTTCCTGGAAAACAATCGCTTGCGTCTTGCTGAGGGGAAGGGAGGAGGGGAAAAAAAGAAGAATTTGCAGCAAAGGAATGCCAAGGAATTAATAGAATAGAGTAGAGTAGAGGAGTAGAGTAGAGTAGAGGAGTAGAGTAGAGTAGAGTAGAGTAGAGTAGAGTAGAGTAGAGTAGAATCGAATTGAATCGAATTCTTTATGCGCTCCATGGATCTTGCTCTCTATGCACTCTATGAATTCTTTAGCGCTCCATGGCTTAGGGCCGGGGTATCTACGAGACCGCCAGCTGCTACCAATAGCCTCCCACCGGCCAATACGCTCGCACAGAGAGGGCCTCCTCAGGGTGCCGTCCGCCAGACAATGTCGGCTGGCGACCCCCAGGGGGAGAGCCTTCTCTGTGGCGGCACCCACCCTTTGGAATGACCTACCCCCAGAGATTCGTACAATATCAGACCTCCGGACTTTTCGCCGAGCCCTGAAAACACATCTATTCCATCTAGCTGGGGCTGGCTTGACCCCATCTGTTTTGGTTTTAATTGGAACTTAGTTTTAATTTAATTAAATTAGGCCAAAAATTATTTAATTATTTTAATTATTTTTTTTTTGTAATGTTCTGTTTTATTCCGGCTCTTCACCGCCCTGAGTCCTGCAGGAGAAGGGCGGTATACAAATTTAATAAAATAAAGAAATAAAGAAATAAAAATTTATTGGCCAAGTGTGATTGGACACACAAGGAATTAGTCTTGGTGCATACGCTCTCGGTGTACATAAAAGAAAAAATAAATGCTATTATTCTGTAACTAAATTAACTGTTGTAATCTGAGCACAACATGTGTGCCAAAACTGGCAATTTGAGAGGATAAGTACACACAACCCCAGAGCATGCAAGGAAGTCCGTGAGAAGCTGGTGGCTCTGCTCTTACAATACCTCCAGGCGAGAGCAGCAAAAGTTTATCTGGAGACGCAGCCTTGTAATTTAAGAAGGAAACACCATCCTTGTAGTTATGGGAACAAATAGCTGGTTACACCCAGTTAACCTGCTGATTGCTTCTTCAACACAGGCGTTGCTCGGAAAGGAAGACTCCTAGACTCCTAGGGCTGAAAGATAGGCAGATGATACCACTCTTGATGGCAGAAAGCGAAGAGGAACTGAAGAGCCTCTTGATGAGGGTGAAGAAGGAGAGTGCAAAAGTTGGCTTGAAACTCAACATTAAGAAAACTAAGATCATGGCATCCAACCTTCTCAATTCCTGGCAAATAGATGGGGAAGAAATGGAGGTAGTGACAGATTTTATTTTCCTGGGCTCCAAGATGACCACAGATGGGGACTGCAGCCAAGAAATTAAAAGATGCTGCTCCTGGGGAGGAAAGCCATGGCAAATCTAGACAGCATACTAAAAAGCAGAGACATTCACCCTGCCAACAGAAGTGCGTATAGTCAAGGCGATGGTTTTCCCAGTTGCAATGGATGGCTGTGAAAGATGGACCCTAAGGAAGGCTGAGCGCCAAAGAATGGTCTGGACTCTGGTGCTGGAGAAGACTCCTGCGAGTCCCTTGGACTGCAAGGCAATCCAACCGGTCAGTCCTAGAGGAGATCAACCCTGACTGCTCTTTAGAAGGCCAGATCCTGAAGAGGAAACTCAAATGCTTTGGCCACCTAATGAAAAGGAAGGACTCCCTGGAGAAGAGCCTGATGCTGGGAACGATGGAGGGCAAAAGAAGAAGGGGACGGCGCTGGATGGAGTCACTGAAGCAGTCGGCGTGAGCTTAAATGGACTCCAAAGGACGGTAGAGGACAGGAAGGCCTGGAGGAACGTTGTCCATGGGGTCGCGATGGGTCGGACATGACTTTGCAACTAACCACAACAACAAGGGCTGAAACGGAGCTTGGAGGTCTTCTCGCCCAGCCCAAGGAGACCATAGTCTTGGTTGCCAGATGTAAAAAAAGATGTGGAGACTCTAGAAAGAGTGCAGAGAAGAGCAATGAAGATGATGATGAGGGGACCGGAGGCTAAAACGAATGAAGGACGGTTGCAGGAACTAAGTCTAGTTTAATGAAGAAAAGGATTAGGGAGACATGGTAACAGTCTTCCAATATTTGAGGGGCTGCCCCAAAGAAGAGGGGGGGTGTCAACCTATTCTCCAAGCATCTGAGGGCAGGACAAGAAGTCACCGATGGAAGCTTATCAAAGAAAGATCCAACCTAGAACTAAGGAGAACTTTTCTGACAACAATTAATGAATGAATTAGCTTGCCTTTAGGAGTTATGGATGCTGGAGGCTTTTTAAGAAGAGATTGGACAACCATTTGCTAGAATGGTATAAAGCCGTGATGGCATGGTGGCACAGAGAGCCCTCTCTGTGGGCACATGCGCTATTGCCAGCTGGTCTTTTGGTTTCCGATATGCGCATGCTGGTCTTCGTGCGTGCCAGAGCGCCGAAAACCCGAAGATCAGCTGGCCGGCGCACACATGCCTGGTCTTTGGGTTTCTGGTCGAGTTTCCGGCGCTCCGGCACACATGTGCACATGCATGCATGCATGCTCTGGTTTGGGCACTCGGTGCCATCGCTTCGCCATCACTGGTATAAAGTCTCCTGCCTTCAAGGTCCTTCCAGACCGATGAATTTATGTAATGTCTCTTTAACTCATTTTTACAAGCGACTCAAATCAAAGCCAGCGCACAATTCCCCCTCTTGGTTTAATTCAGCTTAAAATCAGATTTCTCCTTCTTTTCCTTATGGTAGCTTGAAAGGTTTGACTGAGCCTATGTTTGCCCCCCAGATGAGGAGGAAGGAAAGGGAAAAAGCAAGAGGGCTGAAAATGTTTTGGGTTTTGTTTTTTGCTTTTTCTCCCTCCCTGGTTCTTCCAATGTTGAAAAGCTTAAAAGGAAAACAAACCAGAAGCGTGTTAAGTATTTCCGACTTTGTTCAGCTGTGGTTGATTAAAAGGGCTCTAAAAATAATGATTTCTTTTTTTTAAAAAAAGGGATCCTGGACGGAGTTGACTGAAGGGCTCTCTTTCCAGGCCTCAGTCTTTGTTGCGAGACAAAGCACAAATCAAACACACGGCATCCATATCCGGTCCACCACACGCAGCTTGGCGGGGCAAAAATCCCAGTGATGTTTTTCCTGCCTTCCCAGGCGCAGCGTGGAAACCGAAACGGAGATCCTAGCTGGATTTGTGGGGAAAGAATTTTCCCCTCCATGCATAATCCCCACATCAAAATGAAAGGTGCTAACAAGTAACTTGCAATTGGGGGTGCTTCTCTCTCCTTCTCCTTCCTTCCTTCCTTTCCTCCCTCCCTTCCATCCTTATCTCTCCTTCTTTCCTCCCTCCTTCCCTATCTCTCTTTCCTTCCTTCCATCCATCCTCATCTCTTTCCTTCCTTCCTTCCATCCATCTTTATCTCTCCTTCTTTCCTTCCTCCCTCTCTCATCTTTTCTTCCTTCCTTCCTTCCTTTCTTTCCATCCATCCATCATCTCTTTCCTTCCTTCCTTCCATCCTTATCTCTCCTTCCTTCTTTTCCTCCCTCCCTCCCATCCTTATCTTTCTTTCTTTCTTTACTTCCTTCCTCCCTCCCTTCCATCCATCTTTATTTCCCCTTCCTTCCTTCCTTCCTTCCTTCCTTCCTTCTCTGTGATTTTGGTTATTTTCTTGCAGACCTTTCATTCCCAAACTAAGTAACATGATCAGTGATCTTCCTTCCTTTTTTCCTTCCTTCCTTCCTTCCTTCCTTCCTTCCTTCCTTCCCTCCCTCCCAAAGGCTGTAGCTGAACCATACAAAAAAAAAAAGAAGAAAGCAAAGCAAAATAAAATAACAGGCAAGGAAAGTGGGAACGGAAAGAGAAAACCTTGCCAGACCAAAAAGGAAACAGGAAAACGGAAGGGTGCTTTCCAAGATGCACCATTTAGAGCTCGGGGGGGGGGGGGGGGGGGGGGGGGGGCGGGGGAGAGAATATTTTTTCCCCTCCAATAGCTCCCCAGGCAAGCGAGTTAGAATCCAAACCAATTCCCTGCAAAGATGGCAAAGCCTCGGAGCCAGCGCCAAGTGGATTGGCTCAGGAGAACGGGTTGCTGAATGCATCCGTGTTCCTCTCTTTTATTTCCTCCGGCCCTCCTCGGAGCTGGGCTTGCAAGGACACAAACACACACACACACACAAACAAACACAAGACAAACACCCCTTTTGTGATGCTGGACTGAAGGATCCCTTGTCTGGTGTACCCGGGGCCTGCACGCAACTCGTGCAAAGCTTCCCTCGCTGAATGTTTGCCTTCCCTGGGCTGATAGGAAAAATCGCAAGGAAACACACATATACACACTCACAAAATCTCCAGATTTGGTTCTCTTGCTGCAGAACAAAAAGAGCCAGAGAAACAGACAAGGGTGGGTTGTTTTTGGGGTGTGTGTTTGTGTGGTGTCTAATCGGGTCAACTCGGGTGGGATTTAAATAAGTCCCATTTCCGGCAGTTCCAAAGACTTTCAGATCAGAGAAAAACAGGAAAATCCAGCATCCGTGTTTGTTAGCCACTTTGGTTTAAATCGCTTCAGTCAAGAAAAACTTCAGAGGAAGTTGGATGCTGTTGCCCAAACCGATCGCAGAATAACGGAGTTGGAAGGGACCTTGGAGATCTTCTAGTCCAACCCCCTGCCCAAGCAGGAGACCCCCATATCAGTATTGGCGAATCTTTTCGGCACCGAGTGCCAAAATGCGTGCGCGTACGTGCTGGAAACCAGTAAAGTACCTGTCCGATGCGCGTGCTGGGAAAATGGTCTTCCAGTTTCCAGCGCATGCCTGCGCACCGGCCATCTGGTCTTCCAGTTCCTGGCACGCATACGTACGTGAAGATCAGGTGGCTGGTGCGCATACATGTGCCGGAACCCGGAAGCTCATTTTCCCCACCATCACGGCCCTATACCATCCTAGTCAAAATGGCTGTCCAGTCTCTTCTTAAAAATCTCCAGGGATGGAGGCACCCACATTTCTGTCGTGCAGTGAGACCTTTGTTAAGTGAGTTTCGCCCCATTTTGTGACCGTTGTTAAGTGAATCGCTGCACTTGTTAAAAGTCAGTTAACCTGGTTGTTAAGTGAATCTGGTTTTCCCCTTGACTTTGCTGGTCAGAAGGTCGCAAAAGGGAATCACGTGACCCGACCCTGTGACCGTCACAAATACGGTCAGTTGCCCAAGCGTTCGAATTTTGGTCACGTGACTGTGGGGGAATCCTGCAACAGTCATAAGTGTGAAAAACGGTCCGAAGTCACATATTTTTCAGTGCCATCATAACTTTTGAGCAAATCACTAAACAGACTGTTGTCAGTCAAGGACTACCTGCACGGATGTTAAGAGAACAGCTAAATACAATCTCTTGGCTACTCTTTCAAAATGACCTTTGCACACCTAATCTGAAAACGCCGACCTAGAAATGTGCTTTTCAAAATTAAGCAAAAAAAAAAAAAGCTGACATACTCTAACTACCCTTCCCAGCAACGATAAAATTGCAGAACAGGCTGAAAAATGGGTAAAACTGCACCAATGATTTAATCAACATGGAAATAGTTGAATAAAAGCCAAATCACACAGGTTAAATATCTAGGATTTGTGTGTGTGTATTAAACAGGTCCTACTTCTTACATTGTTTTGTAAAAAGGTAAAGGTAAAAGTTCCCCTCGCATATCTGTGCTAGTTGTTCCCGACTCTAGGGGGCGGTGCTCCTCTCCGTTTCAAAGCTGAAGAGCCAGCGCTGTCCGAAGACGTCTCCGTGGTCATGTGGCCGGCATGATTCAACGCCAAAGCACACAGAACGCTGTTACCTTCCCACCAAAGGTGGTCCCTATTTTTCTACTTGCATTTTTTAAAGTGCTTTCGAACTGCTAGGTTGGCAGAAGCTGGGACAAGTCACGGGAGCTTACCCCGTTACGCGGCACTAGGGATTCGAACCGCTGAACTGCCAACTGATCGATATATATCCTTTGCAATCGGCTTGGATTGTCAAGAATGAGGATTTTTTTTCAGCCAAGGCAAACTATCCATATGAAAAAGGGAGAATGCGTGTAAGTATGTGATGAGAAATGTGGTGGACATATTCAGGACAAAATTCCACAATTCAAGTTGAAATTCTAATTTGATCATTTTACACCTATCTGAGAGACGGTGGATAACACAAAATGCAAGGTGACTGCAAAGTATAGATGACTTTTTAGAATTGCACCACAGAGGGTTTTTCAGCAAACTCAGTTATTCAAATCAGGGAAGTGACCGGAAAAATAAAGGGGAAATAGACACTCTCTTAAATATTGATGATGTTGACACATAATGGAAAGCACGATATTTTTTAACAAAATGTTCTGGTCAAAACCCCAACAAGGCAGAATATAATTTTGCAGATAAGCAAAGTAGGAGGTCTTTTCACCCGTTCAAACTCTAGAAAGTTCTAGCTTTTTTCCTGCAATCTGTAACTCTTACACTGCAAAAATATATGGACTTCACAACTTGACCAAGGTAAAGCAATAGACACAATTTATATAGACTTCTGCAAAGCCTTTGATTCAATGGTACACGACAAACTACTTCTAAAAACTCCCCCCAAAAGCCACCAAACACCTGAAAATAAAGAGGAGATGCTAAATTCCAGTGTTTTGCAGAAAAAATAAAATTCTTCAGCAGTTTCTGATTCGCAGCGGTCATTCAATGTAACAACAACGACAACAAAAAACAGCCTCTTTTCTAAATGGCTCTTTTTTTCCTTGTTTTGAACAAAAAAACAAAACACTCCAACAGTGTATCAATAAAGCATTAGAAAGGAACAGCGGAATAACAAAAGAGAACAAAAGAGAACGGGAAAAAAAAAGGAAAGCTGCACAAAAATGAAAGGGGAGAGGAATTTTTGGGTCTTTCTATGTGTCGATTTGCAACATTAGAACCCAGATAGTCCTTGCCTTATGACCAACAATTGGCACCTCTGTGCCTCCCAAGGAGGCTGCAACTGTCATATATACAGGCAGGTTGCCAAGCAAACTGAATTTTTCATTGTGTGACTGCAAGGATGCAGTGACGGTCGTAAATGCGAGGACTGGTGTTACAAAGATTCCTTTTTTTCAGTGTCTATGTAACTTTGAAAGGGGGGTGGGTGGTCTTTCTCAAAACCCAATCCGGCCAAGAAACAACCATGTGCCCCATTTTTCTAAATCATGAGGACTAGAGCCTTGGTTCCTACATTCTTTTTGATTTTGAAATCCAGCATTTTGTAGCCGGGGGTGGGCAGAGGAATTATGAGGACTAGAGCCTTGGGGCTGGCTTTTGATTCCCCCATTTTTGGAGGGGGAAGACTCAAAATGAATGTTAGCCTATACACTGATACAGAAACCTTTGAAAGCAGCCAATGACAATGACTCTTCAAAGTTTAACATAAATCTTTAAATGACTCTTTAAAGTTTCTTTAAAGGGTAAGAGAATTTTTGGGAAAAGAGCCAAGGCTGAATTTGGTTATCATATCCTCTTTTTAGTGACTAGATACCGAGATAGGTTTCCAGCCAAATCTCTGGAGTTTTGAGCGTTGCATAAAGTCAGAGAATTGCAATTTAATCCATAAAGTGTGTTTAAAACGGCCGTGTTTATCTCTCTTGACTGCTTCCAGCACCGTGCCAGAAAAAAAAATCGCAGTTGCTGTTTTATTTTCCACAGCCAAACTCTGCACAAGTCGTGCGTTCCCTCTTAAGCCTCGGATTTAAGAACTGTTGTGAAGAAAGAAAGAAAGAAAGAAAGAAAGAAAGAAAGAAAGAAAGAAAGAAAGAAAGAAA
>WNWU01000070.1:3376445-3388315 GCA_012654045.1 Ptyas mucosa
CCATTCCATTCCATTCCATTCCATTCCATTCCATTCCATTCCATTCTGATTTCTATTCTATTCTATTCTATTCCATTCCATTCCATTCCATTCCATTCCATTCCATTCCACTCCATTCCATTCCTAATTTCTATTCTATTCTATTCTATTCTATTCTATTCTATTCTATTCTATTCTATTCTATTCTATTCTATTCTATAAATGGCTAGTTTACATTCCCCTTCGTGGATTACTGCCTTGTTGTGGCAAAGGGGCTTGCGTAGCTCAATGAAGCTATGAGCTATGCCGTGCAAGGTCCCTCAAGATCACGCAAGGCGATCCAACCGCTCAGTCCTAGAGGAGATCTACCCTGACTGCTCTTTAGAAGGCCGGATCCTGAAGAGGAAACTCAAATGCTTTGGCCACCTAATAAGAAGGACGGACTCGCTGGAGAAGAGCCGAATGCTGGGAACGATGGAGGGCAAAAGAAGAAGGGGACGGCAGAGAACGAGGCGGCTGGATGGAGTCACTGAAGCAGTCGGCGTGAGCTTCAATGGACTCCAGAGGATGGTGGAGGACAGGAAGACCTGGAGGAACATCATCCATGGGGTCGCGATGGGTCAGACACGACTTCGCAACTAACAACAACAACAACAAGTTTACCTTATCAAGCCGAAAGTCAAAAGTTGAAATACGATGCTATTATCTTATTCTACGGCACCAAAGGGAGTCGAAAAGTCTACCCCTTTCCTTTCTTTTTTTTCTCTTTGCCCCAAAGAGTTGGATGGGACCTTGTAGGTCATCTAGTCCAACCCCCTCCAAGCAGGAGACCCTGTGACATTTCTGACCAGTCATTTAGCATTATATTTACAAAAATAGTTCGTCGCGGAAGCGAACGCCTGCGGAGGCTCCTGGATTGGGGCTGGAAAGCGGAAGCTGTATTGCTCCGTCCCATATTTGAGTAGACCAGGTTGCCCTGATTAAAACAAAAACAAAAAAAAAAAACACTTAATTGCCTCAACATCAGTGGCGGTTTCACATTGTGTTATGAATATCACCTCTGCCCGTAATGTTGGTCCTCTGGTTCCCCAGAAGATCTGCACGAAGCAACGCAAAGCATTCGAAAGCAAAGAGTTCAGCGAACTGTCCAAGAATCGACCTGGAAACCAGCAACAAGAAAATCAGGCTATTGTTTGCAGGGTGGGATTGCTTAGCTAATTCTCTTCCACGCTGAGAAGAGTGTTTGTTTTCTTTACTTTGGGGAGGGGGGTTTGTAAAGGGGGGGGGGAAATGGGGACGTCAGGCTTTTTGAGGGAAGGAAATAAATCGAGGGAGGAGTAGGGGGGGGGGGGGGAGAAACCCAAACAAAACGTAAAAACAAGTTAACTTGAAAGATCAAAACTGTGCCGTCCGTCCGCAGGAAACAGGCGGTCAGCAACGTTTTTTCCCCTCGCCCGATCTATTCATAGAGTTCGGTTAATTTATGGGTAGAATATTACTCCGCTTGCAGGATGCGAAGTCTGCAGAATTTGGGTTCATTGGGGTCGATCAGCTGATCGTGGCTAATAAAAGAGTCAAATATTCCCCTGGCAGAGCCTCTGGTTTCCCACCCTCCACCCTGAAATGCATGGTTTTAATTTGGCGGGTGGCAAAAACAAAAAACAAAAAAACCCCACGGTCCGTGAGTTCAACCGAGATGGTTGGACTCTGATTTATGGAATAAACCAACTTTGGGTGGCTTGATGTTGCTGCCTTAATGGTTTAACAGTCAGACCACGGTTGCCCGAGTTCACGCAACACACGGAAGCAAAACCGAAGCGGCCGTGTTTCTGGTTTAAGGAGGGGAATGGAATAAATGAAATAAAACCATTTAGGCTTACAAGGAACCTCCTGAGATCACATTTTTCCTGCCTTTTGCTAACTAACTTTTGACAGGTACCACAAACGCAGAGGAATAGAAAGGCGATCTGTTTCATAGGATGGTCCTAAAGGAGCCGCAACGACCCTGAGAAAGGGGTTTACAAGCAGTCCTCGCACTTACGGCCGTCGTAGCATTGCCTATGGTCACCGTGATCAAAATCCGGGCACATGGCAACCAGCATGCACTTACGACAGTCGCAGTGTCTCAGCCGGCTTCCCACGAGCAGAGTCCGGGGGGAAGCCGGACAATTGCAGTGATTCACTTAACAACCATTACCAAAAGAAAAAAGGTTGTATAATTAGGCATGACTCATTTAACAATCGCCTAGCTTAGCAATGGAAATTATAAGTCTCAACCGCGGTCGTAGTTCGAGGACTATCTGTATTTTCTACATACGAGCAAGCTTTCCACTAGTAAAGAGCATTTGGGGACAGATTTACATGTTCCTCAGCACATTTTCACTACTCGGAGCACCACTTCCTAAAATTGTGAGCTCTGCAGATTTGCCAACTTCTTCCTTTTGGGTTTCTAAGATCCAAAATCAACAAATTTGCCTCCAAAAGTCTTCATTATCCATCCTTAAGTCAAAGCTTGCTTCCCTTTCCTTCATTCTGTTAGAAACACCAAACAGTCTCCAGCTCGGCAACAGCATTCCTGTTTTATAATTAATGTTATTTATTTTTACCGATTCTCTCATTCCTTTTTAATGTATGATCTTGTGATGTGTTAATTCTCCTTCTGTTCCTGTCGTGGTCAATGTCACTTTATTGTCCTCGGGTTTTAACTGCTTTTGTATCCTATCCGGACGGATCTTGCTGGAAGCAACCGTTTTTTTAAATGTAATAATAACTGTAATAATAACTCGTAAACGAACCTCGTAAAGACGGTTTGCTGATTAGTACGGAACATGAAGTACCACCTGAGCTAAACCAGAAAAAATCAAAAGCTCTGGAAACAGCTAAATGATTTTAACACCCAAGGCAAAACATTTTGCATGTTGTGTGTCTGGGTTTTTTCCAGCAATATCACACAAAGATTAAAGAGGAATTTTTGGAATCCAAGAAGTGGCCACTCACTTCATAAAATCCTAAGGATAGAAGGGACCTTGGACCTCTTCTGGTCTAAGCAAGATAGGAGTGCATCATGCCATCTCAGACAAATGGTTTTCCAATCTCTTTCCAAAGCCAACGCAATCCTAAATTGCATTAACAGAGCGATACAATCAAGATCAAGGGAGGAACTAATACCACTCTATAAAGCCTTAGTAAGGCCACACCTAGAATCCTGCATCCAGTTCTGGTCACCACACTATAAAAAAGAGGTTGAGACTCTAGAAAGAGTGCAGAGAAGAGCAACCAGGATGATGAGGGGACTGGAGGCTCAAACATTTGATGAACGGTTGCAGGAACTGGGCATGGCTAGTCTAGTGAAGAGAAGGACCAGGGGAGACAGGATAGCAGTCTTCCAATATTTGAGGGGCTGCCACAGAGAGGAGGAAGGGGGTCAACCTATTTTCCAAAGCACCCGAAGGCCAGACAAGGAATAATGGATGGAAACTGACCAAAGAGAGATTCAACCTGGAAATAAGGAGGAATTTTCTGACAGGGAGAACAATCAACCCATGGAACAGAAGTTGCCTTCAGAAGTTGAGGGAGCTTCACCGCTGGAGGCTTTCAAGAAGAGACTTGGCTGTCATCTGTCGGAAATGGTGTAGGATCTCCTTCTTGGAAGGGGGGGTGGACTACAAGGTCCCTTCCAACTCTGTTAATCTGTTTCTGTATCTTCTTAAAAATCTCCACTGACAGAGCACCCACAGTTTCTGGAGGAAAATTTCTGTTGCATTGGTTAATTGTTCTCACTGTCAGGAAATATTACATCCTAGATTGCTTCTCTCTCCGATAAGCTTCCACCCATTACTTCTTGTCCTGCCCTCAGATGCTTTGGAGAATAGGCTGAGCCCCCTCCTCTCTGTGACAGCCCCTCAAATATTGGAAGATGCTATCATGTGCCCTCTAATCCTTTTCTTCCTTAGACTGGCCATGCCCAGTTCCTGCAACTTATTCATCGTATCATTTAGCCTCCGGGACCCCTGATTCTCGAGGTTGCTCTTCTCTGCACTCTTTTTTTTTTTAAATTTGATTTATATGCCACCCTTCTCCGGAGACTCAGGGTGGCTTACAATGCGCTAAGCAATAGCCTTCATACTTTTGTATATTTATACAAAGTCAGCTTATTGCCCCCACAATCCGGGTCCTCATTTCACCTACCTTAGAAAGGATGGAAGGCTGAGTCAACCTTGAGCCTTGGTGAGATTCGAACCTGCAATAATTGCAGGCAGCTGATGTTAATAACAGGGCTTTAGACCATTGTACTATCCAAGGCTCTTGGATAGTACAGTGGTACTATCCAAGAGCTCCAAGACTCTTTCTTAGAATCTCAACAACTTTTCTGTATCGTGACGACTAGAACTGGATGCAATATTCTGAATGTGGTGTCATTAGGCAACTCAAGATAAAAAAATCTTATTTCTTTAAAAGGGAAAGAGAAAGATTCCCCTCGCACATCTGTGCTAGTCGTTCCCGACTCTAGGGGGCGGTGCTCATCTCCATTTCAAAGCTGAAGAGCCAGCGCTGTCCGAAGACGTCTCCGTGGTCATGTGGCCGGCATGACTCAATGCCAAAGGCGCATGGAACGCTGTTCCCTTCCCACCAAAGCTGTTCCCTATTTTTTCTACTTGCATTTTTTTTTACGTGCTTTCAAACTGCTAGGTTGGCAGAAGCTGGGACAAGTCACAGGAGCTCACCCCATTCCGCAGCACTAGGGATTCGAACCGCTGAACTGCCGACCTTTCGATCGACAAGCTCAGGGTCTTAGCCACTGAGCCACCGTGTCCTTCTTTCTTTACAGGAACTCAATAAACTGCCCCCGGGGAGCTAGCTAACATCCTGGATACAAAACACATCACTGAGTGACGTCAAAGCCAGACAGGTGCACACGGTGCTTTTGTTCGGTGTGGCTCGACAGGTAAGGCTTTGTGGTGGCTGCAATCTCCACTGGCAGGGGATGCCCAGCCCAAACCCTGGAGGTGTTGTTAATTGCAGCTTTTGGGAAAGTCATCTATATTTAGAGCAAGACTTTCTTTGAAGGCCAAGGGGTTGGGCGGCCTTAAGGTTGCAACTGGTCCTGTCTCCCAAGAGGGAATTAAGAGGTAGTAAAAATAATAATAATAATATATAAAAAAAAGAATTTTCCAAGGTTCATCAGCACAAACATCTCTTTTGGAAAGGCCTTTGCTAGGAAAAGAAAGGAAATGAGGTCTAGGAAGAAAGCACTAGGAGGAAGGAAAAGGAAATGGAGGAGGAAGGAAAGAGGGAAAGGGGAAGGGGAAGGGAAGGAAAAAGAAAGGGAAGGGAAAAGAAGAGAAGAGAAAAGAAAAGAGAAAAAAGAGAAAAGAAAAGAAAAGAGAAAAGAGAAAAGAGAAAAGAAAAGAAAGATAGGGAGGGAAGGAAAGCTAGGGAGGGAAGGGAAGGGAGAAGGGAATGAAAGAAAGAAAGAAGGAGAGGAGAAGAAAGCTAGAGAAGGAAAGGAAAAGAAGGGAAAGGGGAAAGGGGAAAGGGGAAGGGGAAGGAAAGGAAAGGAAAGCTAGGGAGGGAAGGGAAAAGGAGAAGGGAATGAAAGAAAGAAGAAGAGGAGAGGAAAGCTAGAGAAGGAAAGGAAAATAAAAGAAAGGGTAAAGGGGAAGGAAAAGGAAAGGAAAAGGAAAGGAAAAGGAAAGGAAAAGGAAAGGAAAAGGAAAGAAATTAATGGATGAGGAAGGGAAGGGGAAAAGGAGGAAGAAGAAGGAGGGAAGGAGAAAAAGAGAGAGAGAGACAAAGAGAAAGAGAGAACAGGAGAGGAAGGGGGAAGAAAGAAAAGAGAAAGGGAAAGAAAGGGAAGAAAAGAAAAAAACCAACCAACCAACCAAAGGGAAAGGAGTAAGTACATTTTGTCATTAAGCAGCCTGGTCACTTTTGTTTAATCAATCCAGGCCAGACCGTCTTTGCTTGGATTTCATTTACGTTTCTCATTTGATTCAAATTCCGCTCCGGGCTTCTGTGCTGAACTTTCCAGCCACGCGCTGAGTCAATATCTCCTTCGCTCCCAGGCAAAAAAACCATCAAACTTTCAGAGATGGCATCCCGGCGTTTCAGCCGCCACCGACAGGCCATACGTAGAAACACCGGGTGTGAAAATAATAAGCCATTTTCCGCGTGGAAAAAGTACAACTGCAATCAGAGCAAGCGGGCATAATACGCCACCAATTCAAGCGACGCCATCTCTGGATAGGCCAAAAAGTCTAAAAGGATTCATACAGGACGGGAGTTGTAGCTCAGGGATGATCTGTGGGGGTCCTTGGCGCTCTCCGAGCTTGGTGGTTTCCTTGCAGACGTTTCATGACCCAACTAGGTAACATCATCAGTGCTGACGAGTGTGGTGTTCGCTCCCTGTTTATCCACGGTAGCGTCTCCTTTCAGTCTTGGTGGAGGTGTGGTTTTCTCCTTGATTAGCCCATTATTTTCTCCTTGATTGTTTGTCTGGTGTTCATCCCTGCTTATCTGGATATTGGGCGCCGGTTGCAGGTTGAGCTACCAGTTTGTGGGGGCAATAAGCTGACTTTGTATAAATATACAAAAGTATGAAGGCTATTGCTTAGCGCATTGTAAGCCGCCCTGAGTCTCCGGAGAAGGGCGGCATATAAATCAAATTAAAAAAAATAAATAAACACGGAACAAACTCCTGCACTCCCTCATCCTGAGGATGTTATCTAGTTGGGTCGTGAAACGTCTGCAAGAAAACAACCAAGCTCAGAGAGCGACCCAGGATCCCTCGAAAAGGATCCTCTCAATTGGGAGGGGGAGGGTTGTTGTGTTCCCCCTGGGCAGAGCACAAGTGACGCATTTTGAGCCCGCTCCGATTTCCCCCAAATCTGCCTGTTTCCTCTTGACCCGCACAATCACACTAATAGTACAAGTTCTGGGCTGGCATCCTTTAAAATTGCTGTTCAGGTGAACTCACAATGCTGTGCAACTCAGTCCATAGAACATAGAATAAACAAGGTTGGAAGGGACCTTGGAGGTCTTCTAGTCCAACCCCTTTGCTCAAGTAGGAGACCTTATATCATTCCAGACAAGGGGCTGTCCAGTCTCTTCTTAACAACCTCCAGTCATGGAGCACCCAGAACTTCCGGAGGCAAGATCAATTACATCCATTAAGCGCCCAGGTTGAGGACAAATGTGGACAGTGAAACTCAGAACAACAGACAAGCGGTCCTCAACTTACAATCACGCAACCATTAAGAACCTCTCTCCATATTCTGCCCTTATGAATCAGCCAATCCAGATATTCCTGCTTGTCATTTTAACGACAGTTCAGAATTGCGGCGGCCCTGAGAAAAGCGACTTTCGGACGATCCTCGCGCTTACAACCGTTGGGAACGGTTTCGATCCAAAGTCAGACACGTGGCGATTGGCTGAACAACGGTGGCCGGAAAGGTGTCGTGAAATGGGTCAAAACTGACTTAACGACCGTCTTGCTTAGCAACGGAAAAGCTGGCCCTCCGTCGTGATCGTAACTCGAGGGCTACCTCTGTAGCTTCCTTGAGAAACCTGGTTCTTTCTCACAATCCTATTTCCCAGCTAAAATCGCATTTTTGCAGGATGTCCTGCATTAGGGAGGGTGGGTGGGTTTGAAACTCCCGACCCACCCACCCCAGGATCTGGGTGAACCTTGGCAGGTGTAGGTGCCAAGCCTCACTTGACGGTGTTTCAGCTTTGCACTTTGGAAATCCCGATTCAGTGGGCAAGTGAGCCAGGCTTCGGAAAATTCCCAGTAAAGGGATTTTTTTTTTTTCTTTCCCCCAGCCAGGAGTGGCTGAAAATATTCCGAGAGAGCCTCACGAAGGCTTGACTTCAGATATCACAATCTGGATGATGATGATGATTTTTTTCCCAGAGAAGTTTAATCACTGGGCGTTTGTTTGTGGAAGGCAGTTAATAAGCCAGGGATGAAATCCCTAGAACCAGACTGGGAGTAGCCTCGAATGCGGCTCCCGTTTTGCAGAGTTACCTCCGGGCGGCCTATAAATTTTATAGATAAAATAAACAAACGCCAGGGCAAACCCTGGTCTTTCCCACCCCACCCCACGCCGCGCCTACGGACTAGAGATCCCTTGCACCCAGGACTCATGCACTCCTCTCCCTTGGGGCGTCCTGGCGGATTTTGGAGCCTCCGAGGGCGAGGCTTGGCAGAGTTTGGGTTGGGTGAATGGTGGCACAACGGGGAGAAGAGACCCCCATCCCCGCTTTAAGCCAACCGAGTTGAAATGCTGGTCAGCTGCAGTGCCCCGGTGCAAACAAAGGCAACTGCGGAGAAACTTTGCGGGCAGGCAGGAGGGTGAAGAATTGGTGGGGAGGATTTGTGGCCCCTTCCCCAAATCTTATCCTAGATTTATCTCCCCCCCCGCTCCCTTGCCCAAATCCTTCCACCAAGCCAACCCTCCTGGCTCAGCCTACTCACATCGTCGTCTTGCACGCTCAAGGGGATATCTAACATGCACATCTGGAACGGCTGCACCAATGCCTTCTGCATGCTGAATAAAGGCTTGCCCTCCATCCTCGAGGCGGCTTGGCACGGCTGCCCACGCTCCTCCGCTCCTACCTGGAATCCCCGGGGGGGCTTATGACTGACTCCTGGCGGATGGAGCCCCCCCCCACTCCCCTCCTTCGCCTTAGCGCCACTGAAACAGGTTGCCAACAAGCACGGCGTCTGTCAGCACCAGCACCAGCACCGCAGCAGCAGCAGGAGAAGCTCTCCGGGGCGATTCCAAAGGCGGCATCAGTGAGCCGTTTCCGTCTGCGTGCCCAGGTTTTGGGTCATCAGGGATCCCGTCTCCTCCCTCTGGCAGGGAGGCAGGCAAGGCAGGCACCTCCTTTGGGGCTCAACCTGCTTTCCCTCGGCTGGGCTTCCCCCGGATTCCTGCTGCCCCCAGCAGCTCCCCAGCCTTCTCTTCCAAAGGCTGGGCGCTCAGGCTGAGGCTCTGCATTGTCTTCCAAGACACAACAGGTTCCCTTCCTTTTGGTCCCAGCTACTGCAAGGGAGCTGGGAGTCTGCAGTCATCCATGGCAGAGAAAGCACAAAAAGGGTCGAGGAGGAGGAGGAGGAGGAGGAGGAGGGGAAGGTTGACGCAGCCACGTTCTCCTTCTCTTTCTCTGGCCCCCTCCAGCTCATTCCCCTCCTTGCTGGAAAGGGGAACGCCCTCCCTCACCGTCAAGGGCACGGCAGGGGTGGGAAACCTCAATTCATATTCCCTAGCTCTGCATTTCTGCAGGAAAATCCTACGCTGGGCATTCCCCCTCTGCCAAACGGAGAGAGAGAGAGAGAGAGATGGAGAGAGGGAAAGGGGGGGGAGAGAAAAAGATTGAGGGGGGGAGAGAAAGGGAGAGAGAGAGATGGAGAGAGAGAAAAAGGGGGAGAGAGTGAGAAAGGGAGGGAAAGAGAGAGAGGGGGAGAGAGAAAGAGGAGAGGGAGGGAGAGAGAGAAAGAAAGGGGGAGAGATGGAGAGAGAAAGAGGGAGAGAGAGAGAAAGAGAGAGAGAGAAAAAGAGAGAAAGGGGGAGAGAGAGAGAAAGGGAGAGAGAGAGATGGAGAGAGAGAAAAAGGGGGAGAGAGAGAGAAAGGGAGGGAAAGAGAGAGAGGGGGAGAGAGAAAGAGGAGAGGGAGGGAGAGAGAGAAAGAAAGGGGGAGAGATGGAGAGAGAAAGAGGGAGAGAGAGAGAAAGAGAGAGAGAGAAAAAGAGAGAAAGGGGGAGAGAGAGAGAAAGGGAGAGAGAGAGAGGGAGAGAGAGAAAAAGGGGGAGAGAGTGAGAAAGGGAGGGAAAGAGAGAGAGGGGGAGAGAGAAAGAAAGGGGGAGAGATGGAGAGAGAGAAAGAGGGAGAGAGAGAGAGAAAGAGAGAAAGGGGGAGAGAGAGATGGAGAGAGAGATAAAGGGAGGAGAGAGAGAGGGAGGGAAAGAGAGAGAGAGGGAGAGAGAGAAAGGAGAGGGAGAGAGAGAGAAAGAAAGAAGGAGAGAGTGAGAGAAAGAAAGAGAAATATTGGGAAAGAGAAAGAGAGGAATATTGGGAGAGAGAGAAATGAAGAGAGAGAAAGAAATGAAGATAGAGAGAGAGAGAGAAAGAGAAAGAGAGAGAGAGAGAGATTTCTCTCTAGAGTGGGAGGCGTTGTGCCCCCACACCTAGCGAGACCAACTCTTCCCCGGTGGGTTTTAAGGAGGGCAGTTCCTTGAGGGAAACGGATGGTTTCAAAATGGGATCAATAAAATTATTATTATTAATAATAATAATAGTAATTAAAAAAATAATGGAAGGAGATCAGAACTGGGAAGGGTTTGCTTTCACCGAGGATTAAATGTAGGATTAGCACTTGGGGAAAGGTACACATTATTGGGAAGAGGAAGCAGAGAAAAGATGATTTGTGCGCTGACTTCTCAGTTGCATCAATTAATCGACTGGCTTTGATTTGATTAATCTAGCCATGGAGCCTCACCACTTTCCTTGGCATCACAAATTCCCATCAGTTGGCAGAATAACCCCAAATTTACACCAATAAAGGAGAATATTTGTAGCTCAGGGCTGAAATCTGAAGGGGTCCTTGACGCTCTCTGAGCTGGGTGGTTTCCTTGCAGACGTTTCGTGACCTAACTAAGTAACAACATCAGTGTTAGGAGGGAATCTTTCCCTTCTAGCACTGATGATGTTACCTAGTTGGGTCATGAAACGTCTGCAAGAAAACCACCCAGCTCAGAGAGCGCCAAGGACCCCACAGTTCTCCTCCTCCTCCTCCTCTCTGCACACCCTCCTCCTAGTATTGATGGTGTTACCTAGTTGGGTCATGAAACGTCTGCAAGAAAACAAGCGAGCTCAGAGAGCACCAAGGACCCCAAGTTGTAAACAGATTTGGTGACTGCCCCAACACAACACAACACAACACGCCTTCAATCACACCTAATTGCAAAATGGGAGGTGCAATTTTATTTGCCCATGATTTGTGCTGCCCTCTCTCTCTCCACTGACTAAATCTCTTCCCGCTTCCAAGCCCAAGGCAACAAAACAAGCATTGTTTTGAATCCATGGGCTGTTTCCGATCACCTTTAACCCAGGTTAAAGCCAGCAACAGAACAGGGGGGGACACGAGAAGGAAGTCCCCCCCCATCCACCCACCCACAAGAAAACCCCAACAGGGAACAGGATTTGCAGGATGTTGCCACCCTAAACATCCGTTAATTCCAAAGGAAATTGAAGCATTCAAGACACAAGAATAACCTGGGATGGCCAAGGAGTCACATTAAGGACCATCAAACCCCTCGCTCGCAATTAATTGCAAAAAGATGAAAGCCAAGAAGGGAGGAAAACGAGCTCTTTCGTGTTTTTAAGACAGTGAGAAAAAGCAGATTGGCTAGGGAGCCCTTGCTAGAAATTCACCTTCTCTTCAATTACTCAAAAAAAAAACCCTCACTTGTGGGGCATTATCTGGATTCCCCCCCCCGCTTCCCTGTTTGCTTCTGTCTCCAATGTTGCACCGGAGAGGTTTTTTTCCAAGAGAAGTCATTCAAAATCTGAACAGGGGTGGGATCTGGGCGCAGATCCAAAGAGCCCGATGGAGTTTGTGAAGTCGGCGCGAAACGGAGAAATAAAAAATGATTATTGAAACAGCCTCTCAAAGAGATAATAACCGCATTGGGGAAAGGGGGGGAAAAAAAGCAATTATACATACATAACAGCTATTTCTGGGTTTCTATTTCTCAGCAGTTTTTAAAATTGTTTCGGGGGGGGGGGGTGGCAGAGGGGAAACCAGGAATGGTAGTGAGTATATTGTCTGAGTCAGTGATGAAATCTGAACTGGGGGGGGGGGGGGGGGGGGATGAGGGGTGGGGGGTA
>WNWU01000070.1:3429829-3471256 GCA_012654045.1 Ptyas mucosa
AGGAAGGATACTACAAAATATCCATTCCCACAACACTCCAGGGGAAGGATTCTGCAAAATCCCCATTCCCTCCCCACTCTGGGGCCAGCCAGAGGTAGTATATGCCGGTTCTCCGAACTACTCAAAATTCCCGCTACCGGTTCTGCAGAACCTGTCAGAACCCGCTGAATAGCACGCCTGCTTCATAGTCCTTACCTCCTTCTTCCCCTCTTCCTTCAGTTGAGCCTTCCGATTTCTTTAAGGTCTTCTAAAAGAAAATGGAGAAAAATAGGGGAGAGGGAGAAAGGGAGTTACCTATTTGAAGAAACAACAACGCACAGCTTGTTTTCCGCAACATCAGCAAAGGAACAATTAACCCAAGATCCATCGTGGCTTTAAATAAACTGCCCACAAGCCCACAAAGCAACGCTGAAGACGGATCGAATCCATGGTACTAAGAAGCAATCTAACCAGGATAAGAAGAAGCCACACTGCAACTAAAGAGGCTGCAATGGTCTGTTCAAAAGCCGGGCTTCCTTGGTATTTTTGTGGTTGTGGTTTGGAACGGCGGCTGAAATGTTATTTGTTAGCATTTGTCCCGCCGGATAGATCAGATCTGGAAATTAGTTCCGCGGGAAGGATAAAGATCCAGAGAAAAGAGACGAAGCGTTTTCTTTTTTAAGGTCCAAAACAAGATAAAATTTGGAAGCAGCTCAAGCTCAGGCACCCCTCCTAATTCACAGGAGTATAAGAAACGGAGGGGAGGGCGAGCTTCAGCCCCATCGGCTTTGCAAGATGCTGGTATTACAGCCAATAAAAGTTTTAACCCAACTTTTGTTATTCTGTATTCTGCTCTTTCTGTCCTCTAAGCCATGATTCAGAAGGACTGGGAATTCAGTCTCCGAATACCACCGGCGGCTGGGTTCACCCCCTGTACGAAGCAATCCCACGCGTCTCGTTTGACGGGCGTGCTTGGAGTGCCAGCTAAGTTTCATGCACGTTGTATTAAGCGATCTGTTTTTCTGCTTACCCCTTTGTAGCTGCCCAGGACGTAAAAATACCGACTGATGGTGGCGCTGTAGGAAAGAAGCTCGTGCCGAACGTGGCGTGGGTAAGCGATCACCTTAGACAAGAGGTCTTGATGGAAGGTGGTGTACCTTGACCAAACAAAAATGGCGGAATTTGAATCTTTTTCCATCCTCCCTTCTCCAAACTGCAGCAATAACATTAGGGGGAGAATAAGCCCCCCGCAAAAGCAGAGAACATGTCACACATTGCGCCGGCCCTGCAGTCCATCATACAATGTACTGTATTTTTCAGAGTATAAGATGCACCTTTTCCCCCCCAAAAAGAGGGTGAAAATCTGGGTGCATCTTATACTCTGAATGTAGCCCTGCCAGCCTCTCAAACGGAGATTTCAGAGGCTGAAAGAAGCCTCTGAAAGAAGCTTCAGAAAAAAAGCCTCAGAAACGAAGCGACCGAAAAAAAGCCTCTGAAAGGATTTTTATCTAAAATAATATGGCAAGCAACAAAAAGAAGAATCAGTAAAGGTTTTAACCAAATTATGCTAACAAATCTGGAGAAGGACGCAATAACCAACAGATCAGAAGAGGTTAATTTACCAAAGAAAGAAGATTGAACAGAGTAAAGGTAGTCCTTCAGAAAAAAAGCCTCTGAAACAGAGCTTCAGGGGAAAAAAAGAGGGCTTTTTTGGTAAGCTCTGTTTCGGAGGCTTTCAGACGCAGAAAAAAAGTTTTTTCTGAAACAGAGTTTCAGAAGTTTCAGAGGCAGAAAAAAAAAAAGCAAGGCACAGGGCTCACAACCAAGGAACCTGTTGCTAAAATTCACCTCTGGGAACAGCTGATTGTGGGTATTCCAGGAGGCCAATCCACCAACCAATCAGCTTTTTTCTTATTTTCCTCCCCAAAAACTAAGGTGCGTCTTTGACTCCACAAATACGGTAGTTATGCTGTTATTTTGCATTCAGGAGTCTGACGGCTGTTGTATCAGGGGAGCAGCTCACGATGTTTTGTGCTGTGCAACGCCCTCAAAACAACATAGGCGGCAGTCCTTCACGTACCCATTGCGAATGATGTCCAAGGCAACATAAACCTTCTCGAGGTAGGCTTTGAGTTTTTCATCGGTGCTTTGCATCCTGAGCTTGTCCACTGCTATGTCCAGATTCATTTCCCTTAGCTAGTTGCGCGTGGAAAACAAAGAGGCATTTTATACGTATCGATTTTTTAAAAAACCCACACAGTTGCATATTAGAATGATTTTAGCTGAATGCATGGTGGAAGCTCTTTGTTAAGAATCAGCCTGCAAACAAAATGTTCTTCTAAACTGCTTTGGCACTGGGGGGGGAAAGGCCAAGAATAATGGTACACAGAAGAGAATATTTGTTGCTCAGGGTTGAACTTTAGGGTGCCTGGTGCTCTTTGAGCTTGGTGGTTTTCTTGCAGATGTTTCGTGACCCAAACTAGGAAACAACATCAGTGCTAGAAGGGAGTGGGGTTTGCAGGGAGGAGGAGGAGGAGGAGGAGGAGGAAGAGGAGAAGGAGAAGAAAAAGAAGGAGGAGAAAGAGAAGAAAGAGGAGAAGAAGAAGAAGAGAAGGAGGAGGAGGAGGAGAAAAAGAAGAGGAGGAGGAGGAGGAGGAGGAGGAGGAGGAGGTGGTGGTTCTTGGTGCTCTCTGACTTTGGTTGTTTTCTTGCAGATGTTTCATGACCCAAGTAGGTAACATCATCAGTGCTAAAAGGGAGTGGGATTTGCTCAATACCCCCAAACAAAGAACTACCAACTCAGACAAATGATCGAACTATAAACAGAAGTCTAATCAAGGAACTACCATGAACACTCCCCCCAATATTGACAGGGCAAGCCACTCTATATAAGCAGAGAGCAAACCCCACTCCTTGTAGCACTGATGATGTTACCTAGCTGGGTCATGAAACGTCTGGGGAAAAAAACCCAACCAAGCTCAGAGAGCACCAAGGACCCCGCCATAATTCTAAAATTGACAGCTTGGAATCCCTCTCCCCAAAAAAACAAACAAAGCCCCATTTGTTAAAAAGTAGATCACGCCAAAATAATTTTGTTCTTTTTGCATCCTCCAAAAACGGGAGAGAGCGAGGCAGACAGCGGTCTGCATCTTCTAGAGAGCTTTCAAATTAGATAGAAAGGACCTTAGAAAACTAAATGGAGGGCAGGAAACTTGGTCCCTGGAGGTCCTCTCCAGAGCTATACCCAGGATCCAAATTCTGTAGTGTTTGCAAAAAAAAAATAATAATAATTTGCTGAGTCTCCTCCCGGACAACCCCACCCGTCCCCAAAGTGGGACCAGTGCTCTGACCTTGTTCATATTTTCGTGCTTGACACGACAATCGTTTAAAGCTTTCTGAAGATCGTTGTCCTGCTGGCTGAGTTTCTGCTGGTGGAAATCAAAGATGGCCAGGACATCTTGGAAGTACTGATAGAGATGCCGGCAGTTGATTTCGCTGTTTTTAACCAGGTGCTCCAATTCAGCCTGGGACAGTTGGGAAGGAGGAGGAAAAGATTCAGTTTTTACCTCCTAGCCTTCCCTGGTCAGGACTGTCTCCTTTCCCATCCCCACCACGGATCTTTTCCTCCTTCTTCCCAACTGTTCTGGGCTACACTTACGTCCATCTTATCTATCTTGATTTCAAATTGAACCTGCAGCTTCCCGATTAACTGATAGAAACTGGGGTTTACAATCTTCTCAGCCTCTTTGGGGGTACAAATCTTCATGTCTATCAGATTTTGCTAAAGAGGGAGGGAGGGAGGGGGGGAGGAAAAAAAAAGAATTGAGTTGTTGGCCTGCAATTTCTAAGCACCCAAGGCCTCCTAATCATTTCCATGACACATCTGGTATCCCCAAAAAATAAATTCGTATTTACTCAAAGGAAGAATGATTGTTTTCTTATGCTGATTTACATTTGAAATTGCCCAGTGGATAGTTTTAGATTGAGGATACAGATAATTCAGTTTGTTTAGTCGCCATTCGAAGTTACAATGGTACTGAAAAAAGTGACTTCTGACAGTTTTTCACACTTACAACCGTTGCAGGATCCCCGTGGTCACGTGATTGAAATTCAAGATGCTTGGCAACTGACTCATATTTATGACGGTTGAAGTGTCCCGGGGTCACATGATCCCCTTTTGAGATCTTCTGACAAGCAGAGTCAATGGGGAAGCCAGATTCACTTAACAACTGGGTGACTAACTTAACGACTTTGGCAAGAGAGGTTGTCAAATGTGGTAAAATTCACTTCGTTCAGATAGTTCTCTCTCGCTCTCTAAAAATCACATTTCTTTCTTTTTTTTTTAAAAGGGACAACAAGATCACCAAACTTAGGAAACACCTTATGCCCTGCACCTATTTTAAAACTCACCTTGCATTCCTGGAGTTTTTCCAAACACTCCTGACAAACTTTCTCATACTGGAGGCGAATTCTCATCATGGACTGGACGTTGTGAGTGTCTTGAGGTGAGAAAGGAAGGAAGGAAGGAAGGAAGGAAGAGGGAGGGAGGTGAGAAGAGGGAGGAAGGAAGGAAGGAGGGACGGAGGGGATGTAGGGAGGGAGGGAAGGGAAAGGAAGGAAAGAAGGAAAGAAGGAAGGAAGGAAGGAGGGAGGGAGGGAGGGAGGGAAGGAAGGAGGAAGGAGAAGGAAGGAAGGAAGAGGGAGAGAGGTGAGAAGAGGGAGGAAGGGGGGAAGGAAGGAAGGAGGGACGGAGGGAACGGAGGGGACGGAGGGAGGGAGGGAAGGGGAAGAAATGAAAGAAGGAAAGAAGGGAGGAAGGGAGGGAGAAAGGAAAGGAGGGAGGGAGGAAAGAAGGAAGGAAGGAAGGAAGGAAGGAGAGGGAGGGAGATGAGAAGAGGGGGGAAGTCGGGAAGGAAGGAAGGAGTGAGGGAGGGAACGGAGGGAGGGAAGGAATGAAAGAATGAAAGAAGGGAGGGAGGGAGGGGGGAGAAAGGAAAGGAAGGGGAAAAAAGGAAAGAATGAAGGGAGAGAGATAGAAAGAGAGAAGGAAGAAAGGAAACAAGAAAGGAAATAAGAGGGAAAGAGTGACTTTGTGAATGTCTTTATAAAATCTAGGCTACTGGCAGGCAGTGTAATATGCCGCTAGTGGTGTTGACTTATGAGAAAGGAAACTCAACTCAACTGCCCAGCCTACCCCACAGGGCTGTTGTTTTAGGGAAGGAATCAGGGAAGGCCCCTGAATGCGGGAGATAAACCGCCCGCCCGTCACCGTCATTACCCTCGTGATCCCCAGAGGACTCGGCTCCTTACCTATCCGTTTATTTAATTCCACCAGTGCCTCGTACCATCCGTTGATTTCGGCCTTGGTATGCTTCAAAGGCAACAAAGAGCTATGAAAGGGGGAAAAAAAAGGGGGGGGGGAAGCCAGATTCGCTTAACAACCGTGCTACTAACGTAACAACTGCAGTGATCCGCTTAAGAACCGTGGCAAGAAAGGTCATAAAATAGGGGCAAAGCTGGCTTAACAGCTGTCTTGCTCAGCAGCGGATAGTTTGGGGCTGAATTGGGGTCGTAGGTCAAAGGCCGCCTGCGTCTTTTGGGATGGTAGCCGGCTGCTAGTCTACGGGTAGTCCTTGACTTACAACGGGTCGTTTAGTGACCGCTGAAAGTTACAACAGCAAGATTCACCGAACAAATGCTTCCCTCAGCGACAGAAATGTTGACCTCAGTTGTGGTCGTAAGTTGAGGACTACCTGTAATTGGAACGGTTCCTTCCAGCCTCGCTTGGCCAAGTCTGGGCCCCATTCCAGAAAAGAAGCTCCATTCTTATTTTTATATATTTTTTTTATATATTTGTATATATATATATATATATATATATATATATATATTTATGTTCACCTACCCCAGGGAGAGTAAATGCTCGTTCCTTTTTTGGGCCAGAGCCTGCTGATCTTCTAGCATGCTCTCCACTTCCACGTTCACAGAACTTGGGTTCTGTATCCTTTCGCTTTCCATAAACTCTCTGTAAGATTAAAAGGCAAATGTCGGATGAGGAAAAGAGGAGGGCTTGGTTTTCTTTAAAAAAAAGAAAAAGGAAAAAAGGAAAGGCTTTCAGAAGACACCCTCCCCCCAAAAGAGGATGCTGATTGTAGTTTTATTTGGTGGGTCGACATTTTTTAAAACTGTGTTCTGCAGAATCAGGAAAGAGAGGACCGCCGTGGGGTGGTCTTGGTGGTTTTCTTGCGGACGTTTCATGACCCAACTAGGTAACATCATCAGTATTAGAAGGGATTGGGGTGTGGAAGGAGGCGGAGGGGGCAAAGGAGGAGGAGGAGGACTGTGGGGTCCTTGGTGCTCTCTGAGCTTGGTGGTTTTCTTGCGGACGTTTCATGACCAACTACGTAACATCATCAGTATTAGAAGGGATTGGGGTGTGGCGGGAGGCAGAGGAGGGGGAGGGGGCAGAGGAGGAGAAGGAGGAGTGGGTGGTTTATTCAAATGTAACCAATTTGATTGGAATGATAGAAGGCAAAAGGAGACGGGGACGGCAGAGGAGGAGATCCTAATCTCTCTTGATCTTGGCCATGTGTTAAGGGAAATCACTAGATCAGAGGTATCAAACTCAAGGCTTGGGGGTCCGGATCCGGCCCGTGGGGTGCTTAAGATCTGGCCCGCGGGGTCACCCTGAAAACAGCAGAGGACCGACCCGTGTTGCCTCTGCCGGCGAAAACGGAGCTCCAGCCCTCCCGAGCTCCATTTTCACCGGCAGAGGGTTGCAGGAGGCCATCGCAGCCAAAAACGGAGCTCGGGCTGCCACCGTGATGTTGAGCTGGCCATGCCCCCCTGCACACACACACCCCAAGGTCAAACACAACCCTGATGCATTCCTCCATGAAATCCAGTTTGACACCCCTGTGCTAGATCATCTCCTATCCTGGAACTGAATAAGCCTTGTCACCTGTCATTCCTGGGGTTCACAAGACTCTTCAGCCAGGTTGCCTCCTAAGATTAAGAGCACCCTGCCCTTCTCCCCTCTGTTGCCACGCTCCTCACCGGAAACTGGCAACGATGTGTTTCTTCTGCACGACTTTCCAGACCTCCTTCCTCTCTTCCAGCTGACAGCGATAGAAGGAATCCCTCTTGAGGTCGGCCTCCGTCAGGTTGAGGAACAACTTAGAGATCGCCTTCCGATTGGCCAGAAGAGCTTGGTTGATCATCTACGAGTAGATAGGAGGGAGCCTGTTAGGTTGATCGGCGCCCCTCAACTTTGCTTAGTGACGGTTCGAAAGTTACAACAGCGCTGGGAAAAAAAAAAAGGTGATCTCGGACCGTTGTTCACGCTTATCCCCATGGTCAAAATTCAAAGGCTTGGCAACTGGCATGTACTTACGACGGTTGCAATGTCCCGTGATCCCCTTTCGTGACCGTCTGACCAGGGAAGTCAGCGGATTCACAGAACAACAGGGCCGCTAATTTCACAACGGCAGGGGCAGGGAAGGTCGTAAAATGGGCCATAAAAACCCGCTTAGCTATTGTCTTGCTCAGCCACAGAGACGTTGGGCTCAATTATGCTCGGAAGTAGAAGAATGTACATATGTTTTAGCTTGTGAAAAGAGATGACGTGACCCCAGGACACTGAAATCATCATAAATGCCTGCCACTTGCCCGGCATCCGAATGTGCTCACCTGGCCACGGATTACTACGACGGCCGTAATGTGGAAAACTGGTCCCATGTCACTTTTTTATAATGCCGTCGTAACTCGGAACGGTCAGTAAATGAATGGTGGTAAGCCAAGGATTACCTTATGATGTTTCAATGGATTCTTACTATAGACACCCACACACCCACACACACAAGATCACAAAGGGAAGGATTTTACCATGGCTTCCTTGTGTACGAATCTGTGGACATCCGAGGATAAGTGATAGGCCGTGTCCTCTAGCATCTTGGTGTATTTGCTCAAGACGAATGTGATCTGGAAATGCAGAGAGAAGAGAAGAAGGTAAGAGGAGAGCAGGGTGGGAAGGGACCTCTGGAAATGGAGGGTGGGAAACTCAGGGTGGGAAGGGACCCCTGGAAATGGAGAAGAAGGTAAGAGGAGAGCAGGGTGGGAAGGGACCTCGGAGGTCTTCTAGTCCAACCCCCTGCGAAGGCAAAAAGATTGTCGGTGGGCCCAGTAGGGCTGTTTTTCACCCTCCCCAGGCTCCAGAGACTTTCTTGGAGCCTGGGGAGGGCGAATACGGCCTTCCTCACCCCTCTGGAGGCTGGAAATGGCTCGTTTCCCGACTTCCGGTGAGCCCAGAAGGCCCAAAAATCAGCTGGCCAGTGCGCGCAGGCACGCTGGAGCTGACCTAGAGAAATGCTTGCGTGCCCACAGATATGGCTCCGTGCGTCACCTGTGGCACACGTGCCATAGGCTTGCCATCACGGTCCTATACCATTCAATTGATTCTTGGCGCAGTGGTTAGAATGCAGTACTGCAGGCTACTTCTGCTGACCGCCGGCTATCAGCAGTTCAGCAGTTCGATCCTGACCGGCTTGAGGTTGACTCAACCTTCCATCCTTCCAAGGTGGGTAAAATGAGGACCCAGATTGTTGAGGGCAGTAGGCTGACTCTGTAAACCGCTTAGAGAGGGCTGTAAAAGCACCGTGCAGCGGTATATAAGTCTAAGGGCTATGGCTATTCCAGGCAAATGGCTCTCCAGTGATGGAACAACTTCCACTGATTAATTGTTCTCACTGTAAGGATCCCCCCCCTCCCATTTCTAGGTTGTTCATCTCCTTGATAACTTTCCATCCATTGCTTCTTGTTCTGCCTTCAGGTGCTTTGGATAATAGGTTGACCCCCTCTTCGCTGTCTTCTCTTTATAAATTTAGCCCTCCTCTTCCAGTGTGACTCACCTGTTCTGCTCGGTTCACCTCAGCCTGGCGTAAAGCTTCATCCAGTTCACGAATCCACTGCCTTCTTTGCTGGGTCTCTTGGAAGACAAAGGTCCACATTTTCTCAAAGTCCTGCAAAGAAGGGATGCGCCGTGACACCACTGCATTCACAAGGGACGTCTTGTAACCAAATGGCATAACGACACAAAATCTTTTTGCAAATGCTTTAAGACAGCTAATCACATGTTCCCTTTCTCTTTCTCCTTTTACTCTGGAGAAAGGCAGGTTTAGGATGCTATTCTGGAATTAGTTTTCACTTCGGGTTTCCATGGAAAAATGTCTCTTACCAAGCTACAGGTAAGTCCTCAGTTTATGACAACAATTGAGCCCCAGATTTCTGTTTGCTAAGCAAGGCAAAGTGAATTTAACCTCATTTTATGACCTCGTCAGAATGTCGCAAAAGGGGATCGCATGACCCCAGGACACTGCGACGGTCATAAATATGAGTCGATTGTTGTCTGAATTTTGATCACGTGACTGCAGGGATACTGCAATGGTCGTTAAGTGTGAAAAATGGTCCCAAGTCACTTTTATCAGTGCCATTGTAACTGTCAACGGTCACTAAACAAATAGCTGTAAGTTGAGAACTACATGTATTTCTGGTTCTCCCAGAAAGATGCGGCAATCAGCAGTTTTAGAATGAAAAACATCCCGCAACGGGTAATTTTCCGCAAAAAGTTTGAAAAATGGCCTGGATCAAACTCCACAGCTGGTTTATTTGCTCCCAAAGTGGGAAAACGAAGCACTGGCGACCGAGATTTTTGGAAAAGGAAGCCGCCACTTACCTCTATGGTGTAGGAGATTAAAGTGACGTCATTTTCAGAGGCACGAAAATAGGATTCAAAAGCCTGATCTGATTCTTGCAACTGGGTCAACAATAATTTCCCAGGCTTCACATAACATTCTTCCATTTCCTGAAAACAAAGGGTTTTTTCCAACATATGAATCAGAACCAGCTTGGGTTCTGACACAATTACAGGTCGTTCCTTGATTTACGACCACAAATTGGGACTGAAATTCCAGCCCTAAGCTGAGACACAATCGACCTGATTTCTCAACCATTTTTGACGGCAGTTGTGAAGTGATTCTCGCGGTCGTAAATCCAAACCCACTCATCTGAATGGGATTTTTTTTTTTTTGCCTTTTAAAAGACTGGTCGTAAATCAAGGACTACCTGTAAGAAGGAAAAAATCTGGCTCGAATTTAAAACAGCCGCCTCACCTTTCCGATGCATGCTAGTTCCTGCCTGAACTGGGCCACAAGTTCTTCGTAACACAACTTTTTGTTCTCGTAGATACATGCCACGATATTGCTGGTTCTTTTCTCTGGAACTGAAAGGATGGATTTCAGACAATTGGTTTAATTATTGGGTATTAAGAGGCTGGATTTGGGGAAAGGCTATTTCCTGAACTTCTTAACAGGCACAAAAATAGGAAAAAGAGTCAGATTGGAGAAGCAGTTTGGTCTAGTGGTTAAGGCACCGGGCTAGAAATCAGGGGATGGTGAGTTCTAGTCAGGCACAAAAGCCTTTGGGCCAACCACTAGGAGTCTGGGAGTTCTAGTCTTGCCTTAGGCATGAAAGCCAGCTGGTTGATTTGGGGCCAATCACCCGGAGATGGTGAGTTCTAGTCTTGACTTAGCCCTGAAAATCAGCTGGGTAACTATAGTCCAGTCACCAGGAGACAGGGAGTTCTAGTCCTGCTTTAGACACGAAAGCCAGCTGGTTGATTTTGGCCCAGTCCCTCTCTCTCAGCCCAAACCACCTTACAGGGTTGTTGTTATGGGGAAAATAGGAGGAGGAAAGAGTATTAGGTAGTTTCATTGTCTGGAGTGATTTATAAAAATAATAAAGGCAGGGTAAAAATAAATCTTTAAAAAAAACTCCATAAGATTCTTCTTCCAGGATCCTAAATGGGGCTTTGCAGTGATATAATTAAATAAATAATTTTTTTTAAAAAACCCAGAGGTTTCAGTTCAGCACAAACGGCAACATCCACAATTAGAAGTGTTAATACTTACCGATAACATCGGCAAGGCCTCTGACTTCCCGCGCGGCAATTACACTCTCGCTCTCTTTAGCCTTCCTGTGTGCCAGAGTCACAGTCTCCCTGCCACGGAAAAAGGGGAAACGTTGAAATTGAGTGGAGCTGTTTCTTAGGAAAAAAAAAAAAACAGATTGCCATTGGCTAAGCCTTCCCAGCCGGCTTCCCAGAAGCTAAGTCAATAGCTGGATTCCACTTAACAACCGTGTGACTTACAGGTAGTCCTCGACTTACAACCACAACGGAGCCCAACATTTCTGTTGATAAGCGGGAACATTTGTTTAGTGACTTTTGTCCCATTTTTGCGATCTTTTCTTGCCACAAGCGAATCACTTGCCGTTGTTCAGTTAGTCCAGGGGTCGGCAACCTTAAACACTCAAAGAGCCACAAAGGTCCTAATCGGAAGCCCCCCCCATTCAATTCTGGGGCCAACCAGAAGTCCGGTTCTCCCACCATAGAGTCTCCTCCTAGCACGGCGTCCTTTTTCCTCTACCTGTCCTAACCGAAAGCACTATCAATTGTAGAATTGACTGGCGACAGGGAGCCACAGCAGAGGGATGAAAGAGCCACATGCGGCTCCAGAGCCCCGGGTTGCTGATCCCTGAGTTAGTCACACGGTTGTTCAGTTAGTCACACGGTTAAGTGAATCCCCATTAACTTTGTCAAGAAGGTCGCAAAAGAGGATCGCATGACACCGGGACACTACAACCATCATAAATATGAGTCAGTTGCCACGTAATTTTGATCGCGTGACCATGGAGATGCTGCAACGGTCATCAGAATGAAAAACGGTTGTAAGCCACTTTTTTTTCAGTGCCGCTATAACTTCAAACGGTCCCTAAATGAACTGTTGTATGTCGAGGACTACTTGTACTTAACCATTGCAGTGATTCACTTAACAACCGTGGCGAAAGGGTCGTAAAATTGGTTGTGATCCACTTAAAACCCACTTTGCTTAGCCGCAGAAATCCTGTTCTGCTCATATTGACCTTCCTTACTTGTATTGCACTGGATTTTCAGTGAGCTGATCGTTGGGCATTGCCTCGATCCACATCTGTTGGCGTTCGGACAAGAATCCATAGCTGGCTCTTTTTTCCAAATCTCTCACCAATGGGATCTTTCCTGGAAGGACTTTGTGCTGGGTGATCTTGCTCCTAGCCTGCCCCAGAGCATGCACCAGGTTAATCTTGGCAAAGCAAAACAGAAAAGAGAAGAAAAAGAGAAGTGGCTGATATTATTATTATTATTATTATTATTATTATTATTATTATTATTACATTTATTTACTAGCCATCTTGCCACGGAGAGATTCTAGGCAGCTCACAACCATGAATCAAAACAAAGAAGCAAAAAGGAAATTTAAACAAAACAAAGATAAGAAAAAAAGGAAAAAGAAAACAAGAATACATTGATAAGACTAGTAAAATGACAAAACTGGCCACTTTGATTAAAGATAAATTTTTTTGACTATTCTTCTTTCTAGATGGAGAGCACCTTGGGACATTTTGCTTGATAAAGATAAAAATGAAGTTTTGATTCTGAGATTTGATGATTAGGTTTGTTGTGTCTACAGAAATACTGGGTGTCGTTGGGAGTTTTATATTTTTATGTCTTATGTTTTTCTTAAATTCAAAAGCAGAAGATTACACATATTTGATTATAGAAGTATCTAGTACTGTTATGTGCATTTGTAGAATTCTAATTATGCATTTATGCGTTCTATATTTAGAGTAAGAGACTGGGATATAATATATTGGTGTTATTAGTTGATTCTTAGGCATGAACCTTTTTTTAAGTTACTGTGCATCTTTGCATACAAGAGATTATTTTATTCTATGATTGTAACTGCACTGAAGGGAGTCAGAAGCAATTTTTAAATGTCCTTTTGTGTGTGTATATCACTATTTAAACTTTCCGTTGCCCCCTCCCTATATTTCATTTTTTTGTCATAATCTTGTATTTTAACCGTCTATTTTTGAAACTTAATTCTAAAAGGAAGGAAGGAAAGAAGGATATGGGAATCAAGGAGGGAGGGAAGGGAGGGAGGGAGGGGTAGGAAGAAAATCAGACAGGCAGGAAGGAGAATAGAACGAAAGAAGGTGGAGGGAAGGAGGAAGGAAGGAAAAAGATGAGAAAGAGAGAAGGAAGCAAGGGAGAATGCGAAAAAGGAATAAAAGGAAGAAATAAATATACAGAATAAAAGAAAGGAAGAGAGGGCTAGGAAGAAACGCAGGCAGGCAGGCAGGCAGGAGAATAGAGAGAATGAAAGGAGGTGGAGGGAGGAAGGAAGGAAGGGGTAGGAAGAAAGGCAGGCAGGAGAATAGAGAGAAAGAAAGAAGGTGGAGGGAGGGAAAGAGGGAGAAAATAAGGAAGAAAAAGGATGAGAAAGAAGCAAGGGAGGGTAGGAAGGAATAAAAGAAAGGAAGAAATAAATATATAAAGGAAGAGAGGGGTAGGAGAAAGGCAGGCAGAGAAATGGAAGGAAGGAAGGAAGGAAAGAAGGAAGGAAGGTGAGCATGAGAGGAAGGAAGGAGATGAGAATGAGAGGAAAGAAGGAAGGAAGGAGAGAAGGAAGGAAGGAGAGAATGAAAGGAGGAAGGAAGGGGAGAATGAAAGGAGGAAAGAGAGAATGAGAGAGAGGAAGGAAGGAAGGCAGGAAGGCAGGCAGGCAGGCATTCCAGCTAAAGTGTGCAGTTCAACTTCCTAAAAGAAAAGGGGGGGAAAAAGTGGTGTGGGGAAGGGAAAGCAACCTTCTTCCAAGTCCCATTGTCTGAATTCCTTTTTTTTTTGAGGGGTGTGTGTGTGTGTGTGAGGGAAAACAATTCCACATTACATTAAAAAAAACCCTCCAAATTCCTCCTAAACTAGAGACGAGGCTCTAGTTGACCCATATGGAGCCACGAAGCTGAGGCGGCCTGCTCTTCTCTTCGCACCTCGTCGTCGAAGATCTGCCTGTAGACCTTCCCGCTGGGCAGGACCCGGGCGACCCCCACCGTGGTGGTAATGGGGAGCACGTGGGAACTCTTGCTGGATTTGCACATGGCGGGGCGTCAACTCCCGGGTTAGCTAAAATAAACAATTAAAGAAAGCAAATATAATATATATATATATGTTCTCTCTCCCCCCCCCACCGCCCCGTCAGAGCCGGCCCGCCATTCACAAGGCCACCTCCAACCCGCGTCTAACGGTTTCCATGGTAACCCCAGGCTCTGAGGACGAAGAACGGCCTTCGTCTCGCGAGAACCCGCGGGAATCCCGAGCCGGCCGGCTTCCTGGTCCTCTGGCAAAGCCGTTGCCATGGAGACGCCACCGCGGTTGCTAGGGGAGACAGGGAAGAGCGCAGGGATGCTCTTGTACTTATGTCCTTTATACAAGGTGGGGGGAGAGGAATCAATTAACGGGCAGGGATAAATAAACAAATTTATTGGCCGTTCATCTTCCCAAGGGGTAGCTATTTGTCTTCCCCCTCCCCATCTTTTGCATCGAACGGATTTGGCATTTCTAAAAATGTATGCATTTATTTTCACCAGTGGTGAAATCCAAATTTTTTTTACTACCGGTTCTGTGCGTGTGGCTTGGTGGGCGTGACAGGGGAAGGATACTGTAAAATCCACATTCCCTCCCCACTCCAGGGGAAGGATACTGCAAAATCCACATTCCCTCCCCACTCCAGGGAAAGGTTACTGCAAAATTCCCATTCCCACCCCACTCCAGGGGAAGGATACTGCAAAATCTTCATTCCCACCCCACTCTGGGGTCAGCCAGAGGTGCTATTTAGCGGTTCTCCGAACTGTTCAAAATTTCCGCTACTAGTTCTCCAGAACCTGCTGGATTTCACCCCTGCATTTCACCCATTTTGGATCATGCATGAAAAGAGATTATTCTCCAGATTAAGGCGAGGGTGGGATGGGCTGATTTCAAGCTTGCCTAGAGCTCCTGCCTTTGATTTTTTTGCTACAAAAGTAAAATGTTAATCAGAGCTATGTTTGTGCTCGCTGACAAACCATCGGACATAAAAAAATATTTGAATTCAAAAATGCTTCACTTTGGCATATCAAACCTTGGATAGAGAGGTGTGCGTTTCAGTGACCACTACTGGCCATGTGCATATCCAGCCATCAAATAATTAACAGTTAACCAAATAATTCCCTCAATACTGTCAAACTATTTACTAAGTGTGCACTACTATTAATCTTCTCATTGTTTCCACCACACATCTCCTCCCACTTATGACTGTAACCTTGTTGCTGGTATCCTTAAGATTTATATTGACTGTTTCCTAATGATTTGATTGCTTATTTGTACCGTATGACTATCATTAAGTATTGTACCTTATGATTATGAATGTATCTTTTCTTTTATGTACACTGAGAGCTTATGCACCAAAGACAAATTCCTTGTGTGTCCTATCACACTTGGCCAATAAAAAATTCTATTCTATTCTACTGAAAACAGGAGAGTGTGAGCTTTATTCAACTCAAGTATGTGCAGCAGCTGCCAAAAAAGCCAGCAGTTCTAGGCTGCATTAACAGAGGGATAGAATCAAGATCACGTGAAGTGTTAATACCACTTTATAATGCCTTGATGAGAACATACTTGGAATATTGCATCCAGTTTTGGTTGCCACGATATAAATAAAGATGTTGAGACTATGGAAAAAGAGTTCAGAGAAGGGCAATGGAATGATTAGAGAGATGGAGGCTAAAACATATGAAGAACGGATGCAGGAATTGGGTATGTCTAGAATTATGAAAAGGACTAGCCAGTTCCTGACAAAATCTGCATCCTGTAGTATGTTTAACCAGATCAGTTAAAATCTAGGAACTTACAAAACTAAATGTACTTTTCAACACATTATACAAATCTTGGCAATTGGATTGATTTACAGTTCCAAATACCAAATTAAATCACCAACCAACCTGAGAATGCAGACCAGGATAGAATGTTTAATGATCCCCTCCTCGCTTCAATTTATTCAATTTATTTCCCAGATTAAGAGGATAAATGTCATCCTTTCACCCCGCGATTCTACTTAATTTCAAGTCTTCACTCCCTAAAACAGGAAACGATCATTTGGGTAACAGTTGGAAAGAGGCAATCCAATGACTCAACTTCGGTTCAGAGACTTCAGAAAGAAGAATCTGCCACCCTTGAGGTCCTCCTCAAACCCAGGGTTGACCCAAAGAGACTTGGTTGCATCATCTCCACACCCCATCAGCTCAGAGGAAAATCTTTGCGGACTCTTTAACGTCTACCACATTGTTCATTCAAACCTAAATTGGGTTAAAACTCAAGTCATTTTCCACGTTTCTTTTTTTCCGTTGTATTTTATACTTTGACACGCTAATAAAAACTTAATAATAAAAAAAAAACTCAGTTTCGGTTAGGGCCAGCTTTCTTGAGATCTTCAGGAAGGATGCGTCCTTTCTTCCGAGCTTTAGCTTTCTTCTTCTCGATCCTGGCCAGCTTCTTCTGCTGGATGTTTTTGCGACGTTTCTCTTGTCGCTGCTGCATTCGGTCTACCACCTGTTCCGTCCGCTTTTCCCACTTCCTCTGACGCTGGGCCTTGCGCTTCTCCTTGCGTTTCAGGGCGGCCTTCAGCTTCTCTTCGTCATCGCGGATCTTCACACCTTCTGCCTTATAAAGGACATTGGTCCATTGCATCTTTGCTTCCAACTCCTTAGCCTTCTCCTCATCTTTGGCCTTCAACTCTTCCAGCTGGGTTTTCCGAGATTCCAGCCGGTTTAAGAGTTGCTTATAATTCTTGCCGGTCAGTGGTGTTATGTTGCCTTTGACGGATTTTCTTTTATCCTCCTTCTTCTTCACTTTGTTCAGCTCCTCTTCTGCATGGACCTCCACTTTGTTAAACAAGATGTCAGGTTTGCTCTCCGCCTCCTGGGTCTCCGAAACCACGGCAGACGCCTCCTCCTCTTCTGCTGTTTCTTTGTCTAATTTCTCCTTCATTCTGATCTCTTTCCTCCGGCGTTTCTTTCTCTCTCGTTCGTATTTCCTTCGCTGGCGCTTCTCCAGCACGGTGGGTGACAGAGTTTGGGCACCAGCCTGCAAGAAACAAGAAACAATCCAAAATGTCATTTTGACTTGCTCTACACAAGTGGACAATCTCATTCCTACCACGATAACTCCAGAATCTCCAGACAAAAAAGATCCAAATTTGGAAATTCTGGGAGCTGCCATGTGTCCAACATCCATCAGAAGTGGCAATCCTAGAAATTCAATCGTACATATGTAATTAGCTAAGTAGAAGTTTCTCAGATTTGGCCCAGCTGCCTATATTATTTTTTGCCGGTAAAAAGACTACAGGTAGTCCTTAAAGAAAAATGTATAAATAAGAATTTAAAAAAAAAGAAAGTAAGTACAGGTGGTCCTTGACAAAACGACAATTGGAAACAGAATTTCTGTTGCTAAGCAACATGGTTGGTAAGCGAGTCGTACCTGATTTTATGACCTTTTGTGCCACAGTTAATTTCGTTGTACGATGTGCAAGGACAATAAAGTAAATTAAACAGTTGTTAAGCAAATCTGGGCTTTCCCACCGATTTTGCTTGTAGAAAGTGAGACATTTTGTTCAGTGATTTTGCCCTGTTTTGCATGACTTTTCTTGCCGCTGCAGTGAATCACTGCAGTTGATAAGCAAGAAACGTGGTTGTTAAGTAAATCTGGCTTCCCCATTGACTGGGCTCTTCAGAAAGGTCACAAAAGGGAATCAGCTGACTCCGGGACACTGCGACAGTCATAAATACGAGCCAGTTGCCAAGCGTCTGAATTTTGATCATGCGACCAAGGGGATGCTGCAATGGTCATAAGTGTGAAAAACGGCCACAAGTCACTTCTTTAGTGCCGTTGTAATTTTGAACAGCCATTAAACGGACTGTTGTAAGTTGAGGACTACCTGTATTTTAACACTCCCCATGAGGGTTAGGGAATCATTGCAGTACCTGTCCAGAAAGTCAATGGTTATATTCCCAGACAAGTGATATCAGCCTGAAGGTAAAATTCACAATAACGCTCATTTTCCTCTGGACCTGGAAAGCTAACTTTTAAAATGTATGTCTCCATCCTACCTTCCCAGATATTTCTTCAATTTTGTTGTGCAGCCTCTGCCGCAAGAAATCCATTGCGAAATTCGTGTCAGGTGCCTTTTTATCCCCTGGGTGGATTAAAAAAAAAAGATTAAAAATTATAGCCCACCCGTGCAACACACCCTCCTTATTTTCCTCACAACAGTCCTGTGAAATGGGTTGGGCTGAGGAAGAGAGGGACCGGCTTTCATGCCTAAGGCAGAACTAGAACTCTCTGTCTTCTGATGATTGGCCCAAAGTCACCCAGTCAGGTTTTGCGCCTAAAGTGGGACTACAACTCACCGTCTCCTGATTACTGGCCCAAAGTGATCCAGCTTGTTTTTGTGCTAAAACTCACCATCTCCTAGTGATTGGCCCAGCTGATTTGCATGACTCAGGCAGGTCTAGAATTCAGTCTCCTGGTAACTGGCCCAAAAATCTAGCCCGCTTTCATGCCTAAAATGGGACTAGAACTCTGTCTCCTAGCGATTGGGCCAAAGTCACCAGCTGGATTTCATGCCTCAAGTGGGACTAGAACTCACACTAGAACTCACGTCTCCTGGTGATTGGCCCAAAGTCACCCAGCTGACTTTCATGACTAGAATTCCCAGCCTCCTGGTTTCTAGGTCAGCATCATCTTCACCATTAGACCAAACTGGCTCATTTCCCCTTCTATCACATTCTTACCTGTAACACCAGGTGTTACTGAGGTTTCTTTCCCATTTCTTTCCTCTGCACTGGCATCAGGTGTGATTGCAGTAACTGACCCTGGCTTCTTAGCATTGGAGCTTGCTGGCGACGCTTGGCTGAATTTGCTCCTAGAACCCCCTACTGTATTTTTCTTTTTCTGACTTTTTTCTTTCTTCTTCTTCTTCTTCTTTTTCCCGGTGCTCTCGTCCCTCAGCTTGCTTCCAGGCACTCCTTTGTAAACAATGAATTTATTATTTATTCCCTTGAATTAATAAAATGATCAGACAGAGAAAAATAACCTAGTGACTTTACATAGAAAGCGGCAATTCGAGCTTTAAAAGACTTTTAATCTCTGCGACAAATAAGGGTTGCCTAAACCCCTACTAAGGGCTAAGATGCTGAGCTTGTTGATTGAAAGGTCGGCAGTTCAGCGGTTCGAATCCCTAGCGCCGCGTAACGGGGTGAGCGCCCGTGACTTGTCCCAGCTTCTGCCAACCTAGCAGTTCGAAAGCACGTCAAAAAAAATGCAAGTAGAAAAAATAGGGAACAGCTTTGGTGGGAAGGGAACAGCATTCCGTGCGCCTTTGGTGTTGAGTCATGCCGGCTACATGACCACGGAGATGTCTTCGGACAGCGCTGGCTCTTCGGCTTTGAAACGGAGATAAGCACCGCCCCCTAGAGTCGGGAACGACTAGCACATATGTGCAAGGGGAACCTTTACCTTTACGTATAAACCCCTACTGCTCTGCCCAACCCTTCTGAAAATAACTTTTACTGTTCTGTTTGGAATCTTCCTTCGAACGCCCAGAGTCATTCAACAGCAGGACGGGAGGCATATAAATTTAATCCATAAATAATAAAATTAAATTAGTGGGGAAAACTCAGGATGTGACTCATAAAGCAAAGAGGTCAATTGGTGTATCAGAAAGCATACCAAACTTCCTTTTAGGCGGTTCACGGAGTTCCTGGGCGCAAATCTTCTTTGCCAGTGTTTGCAGGTAGAAATCCGTGGCAACTAAGTTGGCCATTTTAGAGCAATGCCCAACCAAGATCAAACCAGATTTTTGTCCGGAGGGAAAAAAAACGCCTCTGAAACGATGAGGGTTTCACACCGCCCTTCAGCCCTTCATCTGTTTCGCCACCGAGATGAAATCCTGTACAAAGAAACAACCACTGATGAACAATAGGAGAAAAAAGTTTTATTGTGAAGCCATGCAGCTGGCTTTCTTGCTTTTTAAAACGCAGGAGGGAAGATTCAACTGATAAATATTTTGAAGACTTAATATCAAGTTAGACGAATGTTAATATCTATCATTTGATGTTTTATCTTGTCATTTTTATCATGTTCTATGCTGCCTAGAACCATGGAAAGTAAGTAAGTAAAAGAAAAAGGAAAGAAGGAGGACAGGAGGGAAAAAAGGAAGGAAGGAAGGAAAGAAGGAAGGAGGAAGGGAGGGGAGAAAGGAAGAAGGAAGGAGAAGGAAGGGGGGAGGGGAGAAAGGAAGAAGGAAGGAAAGAAAGAAGGAAGGAAAGAGAACGAAGGGAGAGGGGAGAAAGGAAGAAAGAAGGAACGAAGGAAGAAGGAAGGAAGGAGAGAAAGGAAGAAGGAAGGAAGGAGAGAAAGGAAGAAGGAAGGAAGGGAGGGAAGAAAGGAAGAAGGAAGGGAGGGAGAAGGAAGGAAGAAAGAAAAGAAGGTAGAAAGAAGGAAGGGAGGGAGGGAAGGAAGGAAGGAAGGAAAGAAGAATAGGAGGGAGGGAGGGGAGAGGGAAGGGAGAAAGGAAGAAGGAAGGAAAGAAGGAAGGAAGGAAGAAAGAGCCTTGGTAGTACAGTGGTCTAAAGCACCCTGTTATTAACACAGCTGCCTGCAATTATTGCAGGTTCAAATCTCACCAGGCTCAAGGTTGACTCAGCCTTCCATCCTTTCAAAGGTAGGTAAATTGAGGACCCAGTTTGTGGGGGCAATAAGCTGACTTTGTATAAATATACAAAAGTATGAAGGCTATTGCTTAGCGCATTGTAAGCCGCCCTGAGTCTCCGGAGAAGGGCGGCATATAAATCAAATTAAAAAAAAAGGAAGGAAGGAAGAAAAGAAGGGAGGGAAGAAAAGAAGAAGGAAGGAAAGAAGAATAGGAGGGAGGGAGGGGAGGGGGAAGGGAGAAAGGAAGAAGGAAGGAAAGAAGGAAGGAAAGAAGGGGAAGGCTGATAGATCAGTTAGCAAGCCAATCCCCCAAATTCCCTGAACAAGGAGGCTTCGGGGGCTGGTGAGAGAAATCCATCACCTGGTGGGGGGGGGGGGGGGGGGTCCGGAGCGGGCTCAGGATCGCGGGCGCAAAAGCAGGGCGCCCTCCAGCCGCTTTGCTCCCACGTGGCTGGAGAGGCAGGCTCGCCAATCAATCGATCCATCCACCCATTCGATCCCTTTGCAACCCAGCTCGGGGCTCGATTCCTGCTGCCTGGGAAGGTTATGGGATGGCGGAGGAGGTGGGGGCAAGGCAGGGGAAGGGGCGGAGCAAAAGGAAAAGCAGGGGAGGGGCCAAGAGGGAAGGGAGCTTTTGCGCACGTGGTTGGTTTTTTTCCTTTTCTTTTTTTGCGCAACTGAGAGGCTTCCTTTGCAATCCAGAGGATCGGGCTAAGAAGAGTCCTGGACCATTTCCCCATCCTATTTCGTTTAGATTGGGAACGTTTTACTTAAGCAGCCCAGTCCTTTCAATAAACTCAAGAGAAATAATAGGCAAAGATAAATTAAAAATAGACAAAGATAAATAGAATATTTTGGACCTGTGATGCGACACCCAGAAAAATAGGGCATCCTTCACTTAATCCTCCAAGGAAAGAGTGAAGGAAAATAAGGTCCTGGGAGAAGAAGAATATCGTGGTTTCAAAACCTTAGGGACCGGTTTGGACAAAACTCAGCAGCACTTTTTCATAGGATTGCCAACATGATCGCCAACGTCCGATGACGGATATGGCACAAGAAGAAGAAAAAAATAAAACTCAGATCCGGCTCGGGATGCAATTTTCCATGCTATTTTTTGACTTTTTGTTTGTTTACTAAGCAAACCGCAAAGCAGCTGGCATTTTAGTGGCAGGCTTCGCTTGTTTTTTTTTTCTTCGTTTTTTAATGCATGGCATCCTGTGAACTTAAAACGTATTGCTTTCCACCAATGCACCATTAAAACGTACTTTTGAAAGCTGTAGAACTGATCTGCCCCCCACAACGGACTCACTACAACCCCAGACACATAAACTAACCCACCCAAATAAACTTATTTTTTTTGCAGTTTTGTAACATCTGCCTTACTTTTGCAGTTCAGTATATAAATGATAGCTATTCAGGACATACATGAAAGCCATGGCAAATCTAGACAGCATCCTAAAAAGCAGAGACATCACCCTGCCAACAAAAGTACTTATAGTCAAGGCGATGGTTTTCCTAGTTGCAATGGATGGCTGTGAAAGTTGGACCATAAGGAAGGCTGAGCGCCAAAGAATGGAGGCCTTTGAACTCTGGTGCTGGAGAAGACTCCTGCGAGTCCCTTGGACTGCAAGGCAATCCAACCGTCAGTCCTAGAGGAGATCAACCCTGACTGCTCTTTAGAAGGCCAGATCCTGAAGAGGAAACTTAAATCCTTTGGCCACCCAATGAGAAGGAAGGAAGGAAGGAAGGACTCCCTGGAGAAGAGCCTAATGCTGGGAACGATGGAGGGCAAAAGAAGAAGGGGACGGCAGAGAACGATGTGGCTGGATGGAGTCACCGAAGCAGTCGGCGTGAGCTTAAATGGTCTCCGGAGGATGGTAGAGGACAGGAAGTCTTGGAGGAACGTGGTCCATGGGATCGCGATGGGTCGGACACAACTTCGCAACTAACAACATAAATGACCCACCAAAACAAACACCTTATTTTTGCAGTTCTGTTTTGTGGCAGTCTTTCGAAAGAGAGATCCTTTCCTGGTTCGCATCTTTTTTTTTTTTTAATTTGATTTATATGCCGCCCTTCTCCGGAGACTCAGGGCGGCTTACAATGCGCTAAGCAATAGCCTTCATACTTTTGTATATTTATACAAAGTCAGCTTATTGCCCCCACAAACTGGGTCCTCAATTTATCTACCTTAGAAAGGATGGAAGGCTGAGTCAACCTTGAGCCTTGGTGAGATTCGAACCTGCAATAATTTGCAGGCAGCTGGTGTTAATAACAGGGTGCTTTAGACCACTGTACTATCCAAGGCTCGTTTTGTGTTGGAAAGAATTATCCACGCCCTGGGCACTAACCAAACTCAGCTACCTTTATTTCAACAGCCTCATACAATGAGAAAAAGAATATTTTAAAAAAAACAGTAAAGTTTTCCATGAACGGAAGAAAAACCCCATTGGTGTCTTTCACATTTTCAACACTGTTAAATGTCTCTTTAAGGTTACCTGATTTTTAAAATCACATGCCTAGTGGAAAAGTTGTGGATCTCTTTAACTATCACTGTCCGGGAATCTTAAACCCTGTTGGCTGGGTATTTTGGGGTTTGTCACTCAGCAGTATTTGGGGGCCTGAGGTTTTCTCCTTCTCGAAGTCACAGAAAAAGAGATCTCACAACAACACAGAGGTCACTTTTTTTCCCTTAGTCTGAGCACCTCCTTAAAAACGTCTCTGGGTTATGATGTTAAATATCTTCTCAAAGAAATAAACAAACAAACAAAGCTTTCCAGAATATCAAAACGGCGTTGCAAACACAGAAACGACAAGGAGAGACAGCTGCTACAGATAGTCCTTGACTTACGACGGAGCCCAACCTTTCTGCTGCTAAGGGAGACGGCAGCTGAGTGAGTTTTGCTCCGTCTTACGATCTGTCTTGCCACCGTTGTAAAGTGAATTGATGCAATCATAAATATGAACCAGATGCCAAGAACCAGAGGCTGCAACGATCGTCGGTGTGAAAAATGGTCTTTTCAGTACCATTATAATTTCGGTCGCTGCATGAATTGTTAGAAGTCGAGGACTGAAAACACGAAGTAAACCCCCATGCGCATACAGGTAGCACCCTCGGCTTACGAATTGCGCCCGACATTTCGGTTGCTAAAGTTTATTGTTGAAATGCAAGGAGCAAGGGGGGGAAAATCCCTTTTAGGGGTGCTCAGGGGCGCCCACTCCGTGCCCATTGATGTGCGGGTGTGAAGGCACTGAGGCCTGCGGGGCGGGAAGATTCTGCTCCATCGCGCTGGCGGCGGCAGCCAGGGAGGTGACGAGACTTTCCAGAGGCGAGTCGGCTGATTCCTGTCTCCAGTAGGCTTCGGAAAGAGAGAGGTGGCTGGCATCGCAGACGCCGTAGCTTGGCGGAACGAGAAGCCCATTAAGGCAGCGAGGAAGAGAGACGAGAGAGAGAGAGAGAGGCAGGAGGGAAAAAAAAGGGTGGGGGAAAGAAGAAAGCAAGAGAGAAGCAAAGGCGTTACGAAAACAAGCAACATCTTTTAGAAGGCAGTAGCAACAATTTGCGGACTCCAGAACCAGATTTAGACTCTACAGGCAGTCCTGGACTTACGACAGTTCAGATCAGGATTTCTCTTGCTACTAAGTGAGACAGCTGTAAAGTGAACGTTGCCTCATTTTAGGACCTTTAGGACCACTGAAAAAAAGCGACTTATGAACCGCTTTTCACACTTACGAATGTTGCGTCTCTGTGGTCACATGATCAAAATTCAGATGGTGACAGAACTGACTCATACTTATGACGGCTGCAATGTCCCGGGGGTCATGTGATCCTTTTTGCGACCTTCTAACAAGCAAAGTCAACGGGGAAGCCAGATTCACTGAACCTAAAGCAGGTTATTCACAGCTCAATTTCAGTGATTTACTTAAGCAAATGTGGCAAGGAGTGTCGTTAAAAAAAGGGCAAAACTCAGTTAACGACAGAAACGTTGGGCTCGATTTGGTCGTAAGTCAAGGACTACCTGTATTTTGTAGGGGGTAAATCTCCCAAATCCTGCCCCGCTTTATTCCTTCGCTCCTCCAGAAGCCCTACTTAGAAGCCAACAGAAATTGCAAAAGATCGTAGATAAATTGCCAAAAAGAGAGGCACAAGCTAAGCATAAGAGACAGGAGGAGAAATAAAGGGATCATCAGACAAGCTGTGGGTTAAATATATATATAAGAAATAATAAAGAAATAAAATAAAAACCAGCCCAAAGTTGACATTTTTTCCCTACCACAGTTTTATTGATAATAAAGCTGCAGCAATCATTAGGGGGACTCCCATATATTATTAAAGATATATGAAAAAAAAACTAAAAACATCATCAAACTCTTAAATAAAATAAGATCCCGGCTATTGCAGACCAAGGGAGGGACCAAACCCCCCCCCCCCGAAACAAAACCACATTTAAATCCCAAACTGCAAGATTGTCAGGCAGCATCTCCCTTCTCGGAAGTTGCAAGGAAATAGGAGTGGCTTGATTGTTTTTGAGGACAGCCAGAACCACCCCGGAAATATTAAAAGCACAAGTTTTGAAAAACAAAACAGAACAAAAGAGTTTTAAAAAGTTTCAGAACGCAAACTCTGTCTCCAAGGTCAAAAAAAAAAAAAAAAAAGAGAGCCCATGGGCTGGTTATCCCGCAATTTCTCCGTGGATTTATTTGTACCTGGAAGAGTAATACTCCTCTTCCAGTTCGTAGAGGTCGACGGAGATTTCATCCCGCAGCGCGATCAGTTTCTTGTCGCATTCCTCCTGCAGAGCCTGCAACTGCTGATTACGTTGGTTGATGGCTTCGTTGACCGAAGGAAAGTCATTAAGGATTAAGAATTGCTTCAGATCGGACACCAGCTTCATGAGGGACTCGCCAGCTCGGACCTGATGGAAAAATCCACATACAATGGTACCTGGGCACTCAAATGCTTTGAAACTCATCGGATTTGGCATGCAACGCATTATGGCGCGGAAATGTTATCTCAGTACTCATCATTAGTTTGTTTCAACGCACAAGCTAGAGTTTGTCAGTGTCAGCTGCCTTGTGACTCACTACATTATTCATCATTTCTGATACCCATCGCGCCTCCCGGAATCAATTCACGATGTGTAACGTGGTACCACCGTGTTTGGAAAACGTGGCCAAATTTTATCAGAGTTATTAGCAATTTTGGTCATGGGATGATTTCCTTCCCGCTCTCTGGTGGGACAGAATTAAAACCCTGTTTGTGAGGGCGGATGGCAACCACCAACATTTGCCAACCATCAATTTAATTAAATTGATTAGTTAAATTTATATGCATAAATAAAGATAAATTCATTAAAAGCAGGTTTGCAACTCCTCTCCTCGGCTCTAATCCACTCACAATATTTGCCGCTCTGACGTGCATCTCGTAGTTATCCTGTTCGCCTTGGGTCGCGCGAGACACTTGGGTTTCTTCTTCAATCTGGAAAAGGAAAGCAGGTACCAAAAGTCTAACCATCTGCACGTTGTTTGAAAAGCTGTCGAGCATTTTCCCCTCTGCTCTAATAAAAATCTGTTCCCCTATTTCTTTGCACTGTGTAATGTTGTTCGCTGACTAGAGCAATTTGAAAATGTTCAAAGCATGAATGGAATAGAATAGAATAGGAATGGAATGGAATAGAAAATAGAATAGAAAATAGAATAGAATAGAATAGAATAGGAGTAAGAATAGAATAGAATAGAATAGAATAGAATAGAATAGGAGGAAGACTAGACTAGACTAGACTAGACTAGACTAGACTAGACTAGACTAGAATTCTTTATTGGCCAAGTGTGATTGGACACACAAGGAATTTGTCTTTGGTGCATAAGCTCTCAGTATACATAAAAAAATACATTCATCAAAAATCATAACGTACAGCTCTTAGTGAAAGTCATAGGATACTAAATAAGCAATCAAATCATACTAGGAAACAATATAAATCGTAAGGATACAAGCAACAAGTTATAGTCATACAGTCATAAGAGGGAGGAGATGGGTATTAGGAACAATGAGAAGATTAATAGTAATGCAGACTTAATGAATAGTTTGACAGTGTTGTGGGAATTAGTTGTTTAGCAGAGTGATGGCATGTGGGAAAAAATTGTTCTTGTGTCTAGTTGTTCTGGTGTGCAGTGCTCTATAGCATCGTCGTTTTGAGGGTAGGAGTTGAAACAATTTATGTCCAGGATGCGAGGGGTCTGTAAATATTTTCTCAGGCCCCTTTTTGACTCGTGCAGTATACAGGTCCTCCATGGAAGGCAGAAGAAGAAGGAGGGGAGAGGGGTCTCTTCTCACATACCTACCTTTGCAGACTTGATGATTTCTGTAAAGTTGTCCATGATGGATTTGACATCATCTTTCAGGCGCTTGTTGTAGGATTGGAGGAGGGTTTCTTTACTCTGGGGTAAGACCCGTTGTTGCGACATGGCTAGAAGAGGAACGGACCAATGAAACGGCGTCACAAATAACAAATCCAGAGAAAAATGCATTAAAAAAAACAGCCCCAAATCTAAAATCACTTTTTTAAAAAAGAAAGAAATATAGCCCATAAACATTCCTATTTCACTTTTCAGGGTTAAAATTTGCACCTTTGTGTCAAATGTTATTCCCGAGCCACACATTTGCCAGCAGGCACATCGATAGTAAAAAGAAGCCGTAAATAGCCCACCCACCCCCAAAAAAACCCCTGATGGATTGTTCTGATAGAAATACATATGAAGCAAATAATCAAGATTGAGGAGCCGAGAATCAAATGGCAGAAAACTATATAAATTCCGTATCTATTTAACTAAACGGGGGGCCGGGGGGGGGCAGATCTGGAAGCAAAGCTACATTCACACAACAAATGAATCAATCACCTCCATTTAGAATAGAATAGAATAGAATAGAATATAAATATGGAATGGAATAGAATAGAATAAGGAATAGAATAGAATACAATAGAATACAATGGAATGGAATGGAATGGAATGGAATGGAATGGAATAGAATACAATACAATACAATACAATACAATACAATAGAATTTTTTATTGGCCATGCGTGATTGGACACACAAGGAATTTGTTTTGGTGCATAAACCAAAAGAAATTTTAATCTATTGGATCCCCATAAAGGAGGTGGGGGGGAGCACTGTGAGAAAAAGGCTAATGAGGACTAGAGCCTTGCTCCATCCATTTAAACCACCAGAGACAAAGTATTGCAAAAGTGGTTTAATGCAAATTGCTTAAAAATTGACGTTCTTCTCACCTCTATCAACAGCCACCCTTTTCACTTCCACTCCTTAATCAAGCATTTCTAATCCGAAAAGGGGGGGCCCCCCCCCCCCCCCATGATTGGCTGAATCTTGAAAGCTGATTGGTTGTTTGGGGGAGGGAGACACTCTTCCTGTTGTATTCAAGGGGTTGAACACACCCCTCGGAGGACTCTCTAGGAGCGTGCGGAAGCCCGATCAGTCGCTTATCGTCTCTATGATGAAAACAAAACAAAACAAAACAAAAAAAAGGCTGAGACCGCTCTTCCCCTTCCGCATCCTCCCGTGTGATTGAGCGCCGAACCCCTCTCGCGAGAACCAGCGGGACTGCGGTATATTACCCAGAAGGCACCGCTCTCTCTTTTTCTTCCTCTAGCCAAGATGGTGAGTTTTGCGACGTGTTGGCTCTACCGGTGGGAAGGGGGGGAACTTCCAATCCGGCGCCATCCGCCCATCGGAGGCCCGGCTTGGGGGTCTTTACCGTGCACCGGAGGGCCAGGGACCTCGCCGAACCGGAGGCCGCTTCTATGGGGAGGGAAAAACGACGGGAAGCCGGTCTTGGGGTGGGCTGGAATTCGGGCCTCGCTGGTGGGGTTTTTTTTTGCAAAGATCGGTGGATCGTTTTTAGGCTGGAAGATGCAGTCATCCCCGATTGCATGCCGGAGCAATATATACAGGATAACAGTAACAGAATTGGAAGGTACCTTGGGAGGTCATCCAGTCCAGCCCCCTGCACACGCAGGAGACCTAGGGATTCGAACCGCCGACCTTTCTGATCGACCAGCTCAGCGTCTTAGCCGCTGAGCCTTCGGCCAGGGGTCCCTAACCTTGGGGGAAACGTGTAAGACGCACTAGTGGACTTCAACTCCCAGAATTCTTAAGCCAGCCTTGCTGAGCGGAGGAATTCTGGGAGTTGAAGTCCAACTAGTCTTTTAAACGATGCCAAGCTTTGGAGATCCTTTGAATTAGGCAAACAATGCCTTGGTACCCTTTTGATTTAAGAGCCAGGGAATCTTCAAATTGTGGACTTGAATGCCCCAACCAGCATGGCCCGGACTGGGCTAACTGGGAAATGCTGGGAGTTTGAAGTCGGCAAATCTGATATAAAATCACCAGGTTTGAAGACCCCTGATTTAGAGGGACGGAAGCAGTAGTCTTAGCTGGGTGAGGTTAATATTTATGCTGGTTTACGAGATCAATAGATAAAATAGATAATTGTAAATGGATTTGCAACAGGTTTTCAGGTCTGTTTTGAGCAGCGTGGCTGGGATGTTGGGAGTTCTAACCCAGCGCCTAGTCTGATCCTCATCTTGGGAACGGTTGTTTGGATAACCCTTGGGGAGAAGGCGCATGGGAGATGTTGCATTTGCGCATTTGATGGGATGATCCAGATTTAACTCGGGCTTTTAACTTTTGCAGCCGAAGGGGAAGAAGGCCAAGGGGAAAAAGGTGGCTCCGGCCCCTGCTGTGGTCAAGAAGCAGGAGGCCAAGAAAGTGGTGAACCCCCTGTTTGAGAAGAGACCCAAAAACTTCGGCATCGGTGAGTTGGGGAAAGGGGAGGACGCTGATGGGAACTTAAATGCCGTGAAAAAGGGGCGCGAGCAAATGATGGAAAGAATATTTGCTAGCTGAGTGGCAGTGCTGACAAGCTTTTCCACCAAGATCTCTGATGCCGGGTGTCCCTTTTTCGTTCTGGAGCGAAGCTTACAAAACCATTCCTCTTTCCTTGAGTTGATGCTCTATCTTTGCAGGCCAGGATATCCAGCCCAAACGAGATTTGACCCGCTTTGTGAAATGGCCTCGCTACATCCGGCTCCAGCGCCAGCGGGCAATCCTTTACAAAAGGTTGAAGGTGCCCCCGGCGGTCAACCAGTTCACCCAAGCCCTGGACCGCCAGACGGGTAAATGGTGATATTTTTTTCCCCCAGTCGAATTATCGGAGGAAGGAGGCTGGGCAGAGGGTTGCGAATGAAAAATGGGTCTTCCTGTATATACGATAAGGACCGAACCTGGAATCCCAGCCATTAAGTTGTGCCGGTTGTTAACCAGTGACTGCACCGTATTTTATGACCACCTCTGTGGCCATCGTTAAGTGAGCAGATTAAGTAATTTTAGCGGGGGTTTTTTGGCCAGAAACTAGAGGTAAATGTCGCTTTCCAACAAAAAGTTATAAACTGCAGTTGTGTGACTGTGGGAAACTACAAATAGCCATAAATTTGGGGGTGGGTTGAGAACCACCCAAACAGCGATTATGGGAGGAGGGGGCTCTGAAACTTGGAAGTAGCTCTGGGGAGGTTTGCTATCTACATTTCACTGCTTTAAAAAGTATTTTTGGGTGCTCAGTTGCCAATTCAGAGCATAACTCGTGCCAATCAAAATTGGATTTGGGGGTATGATTTTGCTGGCTAGATTCTTATTTATTTATTGGATTTATATGCCGCCCTTATCCCGAAGGACTCGGGGCGGCTCACAACAATAAGAAACAGAGAATACAAAAGTGAAAAGAACCAAATTGAAACAGAATATCCAATAAATAAGATTAAACGTGGGAATGCCAATTCAAATTTAAGAATTCAAAAAGCCGCAAAATCAATTTAGGGGTAATAATGTGGGGTATATGAAAAGGGGGGAGGAAGGAAATCCCTCTTTCGGGGTTTAGACCGAAGGAGAAATTTTTCTCTAATGTGCAGATGATGGAAGCAAATGTCTGAGCTTTCTTGACGACTCCCAACCACCAAGATCACTGATGCACAAGGATCTCTTTATCAAGCTGCTAGAGGACAGGCAGAGAAATCCTCCGGTTTCTCATTTAATGTCTTCTCTCCACAGCGACGCAGCTTCTGAAGCTGGCTCACAAATACAGGCCTGAGACCAAGCAAGAGAAAAAACAGAGGTTGTTGGCTCGGGCGGAGCAGAAAGCTGCGGGGAAGGGCGACGTTCCAACCAAAAGACCACCTGTGCTGAGGGCAGGTAAATTTTTGAGCGTCTCTGTGCGGCTTTCCTAAGCTTGGTTAGCTAGAAAGGACAGCCTTCCTGGTGCTTTTTCCACAACCGGCTATCGCAGTGATGTGTGAATTTCTTCACCTGAACGGCAGATTGAAGACCAAAAGACATTGGCTATTTAACTCTGAGCTTTAGCAGGTTGGCCCATTCCTTGGTGGCATCACGTACAATCCATCTTGGTTAATGCTGTAAATTTAGCGTGCCGGTTTGTGTTTTTCAGGTGTCAACACAGTCACAACTTTGGTGGAGAACAAGAAGGCTCAGCTGGTGGTGATCGCGCACGATGTAGACCCCATTGAGGTAAAGCGGATGGGAAGGCTTTGTCCTTTTGGATTATCCAAATTTTGCACTATAGCGTGGTTGGAATTCCAAACTCAACACTGTTGTCTCCCAGGCTTTGGGGTAAAGAAGCAACAGCTTAAAAAAAATAAACCTTTGGCTCCCAGGCAGGAATGTGCAGCATTTCACAGCCATTTTCATTTTTCCTTTCCTCTTTTGACAAATTTTTAGGGTGCACGTTAGGGTGCGCCTTGCTTTTCCTCCCCATAACCAAAAACTCCTCTCAAAATTGTGGTGGCGACAGGGAGCCACAGCAGAGGGATGAAAGAGCCACATGCGGCTCCAGAGCCACGGGTTGCTGACTCTTGATCATTCTCTTTGAGAGGGGGGAGAAATGGCTCCTTTGCCATCACTCTTGTGAGATTCTTTTATAAAGTGATCGGTTGGGTGGTTTGGGGGGGGGGGGGGGAGAGAGAAGTCAGACAATTTGTGAGTCTGGAAGTGGCTGTTCTCAAAACAGCTCTCAAAATCCTCTTGCTTGGGCTTGGCAATTGCAATGATGTTATGAATTTCTTCACCTGACTCCTCCGTGGAGAGTAAAACTACACGAGCTTTTTAACCCTGAGCGATTGCCGCTGCCCAGATCTCTCTCATCGGGGGGGGGGGGGGGGGGGTTCGTCAAAAAAATGCAGCAGAGTCCCGTTAATGAAAAGGTTTCTTTTCTCCCCCTGGTGCAGCTGGTGGTTTTCCTGCCCGCCTTGTGTCGAAAAATGGGGGTCCCCTATTGCATCATCAAAGGCAAAGCCAGGCTGGGTCGCCTCGTCCACCGGAAAACCTGCACTTGTGTGACCTTCACTCAGGTTAACCCGTAAGTAGCCCCTGAATGGAGGCTGGACTGTGGTCACGTGTCAACCTCTGGACACGGCAGATCTAATCGGGGATTTGGGTGCTGTCATTACTTCAATAGCTGCTAGAAGGTCATAGACTTGTGGGTTGTCTAAGCACCCTTGGGAGAGCAGCTGAATACAGGTAGTCCTCAAGTTACGGCCACAATTGTGCCTGTTGCTAAGCAATATGCTCATTAAGTGAGTTTCACCGAATTTCGCGACTTTTCTTGCGTCAGGGCAGGGGTCGGCAACGTTAAACACTCAAAAGAGCCACAAAAGTCCTAACCGGAAGCCCCCGTTCCATAGAGTTTCCTCCTAGCGCGGCGTCCTTTTTCCTCTACCTGTCCTAACCGAAAGCCCTATCAATCGTGGAGCCGACCGGCAAAGGAGCCGCAGCAGAGGGATGAAAGAGCCACATGTGGCTGATCCCTGCGTTAGGGGATTTGCCTATATTATTAAAGATACACGGGAAAAAACTAAGAACATCATCAAACTTTTAAATAAAATAAGATCCCGGCTATTGCAGACCGAGGAAGGGGCCAAAAAAACCCCACCCGTTTAAATCCCAAACTGCAAGAACTGTTAGTAACCTGGTGGTTAAGTGAACCTGGCTTCCCCATTGACTTTGCTTGTTAGAAGTCCGCAAAAGAGATCCCATGACACTGCAGCCGTCATAAATACGAGACGGAGGCCGAGTGTCTGAATTTTTGATCACATCACACTGGAGATGCTGCTATGATGTGAGAAATTGTAGTGAGTCAACTTTTTTCAGGGACTAAAACGAATGGATGTAAGTCAAGGACTGCCTGTATGTTTCTTGCATCTTGAAAATGGTGGCCTTGACCCCTGCAAATCGCTTGACCCTCAATTTTTTTTTCTATGCAGGGAGGACAAAGGAGCCTTGGCTAAACTGGTGGAAGCTGTTAAGACCAACTACAATGAGAGATACGATGAGGTAAGACTCTCCCTGTGATGTTTGGTTTGGTTTGGTTTAGTTCTGCTTGTGTAGCCTGCTAAAACATAGTCAGCGGGTCTCTTAAGGGGCTTGAAATATATGTTTTTTAGTACTCTAATTGATAGTTTCTGAGTTAACTGCAATAAACAATAATTTGGACAGAGACTGTAATTGCAAAGAGGTGGGCATTATGGCAGAATCAACATTTCTTCCTGTTGGCAAACCAATTTTTTTTTTCCTTTCCAGATCCGTCGTCACTGGGGTGGGAACGTCCTGGGTCCCAAATCTGTCGCTCGGATTGCTAAGCTTGAAAAAGCCAAAGCTAAAGAGCTGGCCACCAAGCTTGGATGATAGATGTGTCAGTTTTTCTGTACATAAAAATAAAATTCTAACCCAAAAGGCTTGTGTGTGTGCTTTGATTACTTTAAAGGGGTATTTTTTTAAAGTGGTGGGTAACATGCAGCGCTCCCCCATTGTTTAAAGAAAATAAACGGGAAAAATATTAGGCTTGACCTAATACTCCTCCCTCTTCCTATATTTTCCTAACAACAATCCTGTGAGGTGGATTGGGCTGAGAGAATTACCGGCCCAAAATTAATGTCAAGTAATAGTTTTTTGTCCTGTTTTGCAACACCCCCTCATGCAATGCCAGGAAGAGTTGAACACACTAAAAAGACACAATTTTATTTGCAGTCAATATTTCAAGAAACATGATTCAAATTACCGCAAATAATATAGAGTACCTCCAAGCCCCTAATTTTAATCGATTTCTTGTCTGTTGACGAGCCCATATTTGAATGGTCTTTTCCAGACTCCCCATTACTTAATTGTCTTCTGAAAACCAGTAATGTTTCCCCAAATATGTGAAGATCGGCTTACTTTTAAGAGAAAATCTGCCTGGTTTCCAGCAACTCCTGGCTTGGCTGAGAAGTCCCAGATCATCTTCCAAATGAGCCAGTCTACGACCTGGGCTAGATAGCCGCTTTTTTAAGGCCGGGCACCTGAAACCACATTCTTCCAACACTCAAAAAGGCACCTTCTGAATGAACCTCTTGTACCACAAGAAGGAAGTGGCTGCACACAGCGTGTACCTACATAGAAGGAGCAAATGTTTGATTTCACTTGAAATCGATCTAGCTGAGCTATCTGTTCAGAAACAATTGCTTTAACTTCCAGGTCCCTTGATTTATGAAGATAAATCTATAGCTGATGCAGGGCAGGAGGGTGAATAAAAATACATGGCTGCAGCACATTGATTTAAAACCAGAAATATTTTTCTTGGGGATTTTACCTGAAACGTACAGTAAAGAGACCGCATATTTAATTATCCATGTATTAGCTGCAGCTAGAATTGTATTTGCACAAAATTGGAAAAGCGAAGAGATCTCTACTGAGGAGGAGGTCATTAGGAAAAGATTAGAATGTGCAGAAATGCAACAGATTTAATGCAATTAAGAAGAACAGACTGAACAGTATTGCTTAACGCACTGTAAGCCGCCCTGAGTCTCCGGAGAAGGGCGGCATATATTTTTTTTTAAAAAAAGTATAGGATATGAGAATTATTTGATCAGTGGTTGGAGAATAAAAATGGAAGTTGGAAATGAGATTAAAGAAGAATAGAAAATACGTTACGATAGAGATGTAAACAATACGTTGTTACGATTTAGGATTATTATGCTTAATATTCTTATTAGAGGATATGTTAAGAGGGAAAAATGAATAGGTTTACCAAGTTCAATACTACAATTGTACGATCAGAGAATTAATATCAACTAATATAACAAATGCTTTTGTAAATCTTAATGGTTATTGCTGAAATACAAAATTTGTGGATCGCTAGCGGATTTACTCTTCCTCATCTTGCCCACCCCTCCCCACCAGCGAAAACAAATGTGTTGCTACTCACCAAGTAAGTATATACTGCATGTGCTCATTGCGTAAAGTTACTCTGGTCTGGCCACCGATCGGCCCTCCGGGAACTGAGCTTCCTGTGGGTATAAGAGAGAATTGGGGTTCGATTCGGTAAGATTTTGTATGTGTTGCTCACCCATGAGTTCAATAAGCTTAGAATAATCACTTCAAAGCTCTCTCTTAAATACTGCTTCCAGAAACTTTCCCCAACATTCTGTCCTTTTGATGTTCATGAAATTTTTAAGTCCCATAATTACCAAAAGTTGGGCTTCTCTATGGGGACAACTTCCCCGCCATTAAGACTATTGGCACACCTTCCCAAGGGGAATGTATATCAGTGTGTTAATCAGTTAAAGCTAAAGGTTCCCCTCGCACATATGTGCTAGTCGTTCCCGACTCTAGGGGGCAGTGCTCATCTCCGTCTCAAAGCCGAAGAGCCAGCGCTGTCTGAAGACGTCTCCGTGGTCACGTGGCCGGCATGACTCAACGCCAAAGGCGCACGGAACGCTGTTCCCTTCCCACCAAAGGTGGTCCCTGTTTTTCTACTTGCATTTTTTACGTGCTTTCGAACTGCTAGGTTGGCAGAAGCTGGGACAAGGAACGGGAGCTCACCCCGTTACGCGGCACTAGGGATTCGAACCGCTGAACTGCTGACCTTTCGATCGACAAACTCAGGGTCTTACCCACTAAGCCACCGTGTCCCTTCGATTGCTTCCATAACCTAAGGCTTGTTCCACTCCAATAATTCCTTAAACTATCTAGCGGGCATCTGAGGTTAGTCAATTTTAAATTTTGCCTAGGAAAACTGCATGCAACATCCAGGAAAATCAGAGGACGGGGCAATGCTTTACGGACTTACTATAGTCTGCATCGATAAAAATGGGTTCTGCTCCTGTGACTCTGGCCATGGTATCCAAATCACGGTAAAACCAAGTGTTTTGTTCAACATTGTTTTCCGGCACAAAAGGTCTCCGAGGTTCTGATAGCCTCACCAGCCCGGTGAGTTCAATATCCCCTTGGATCTAAAAAAAAGGAAGAAGAAAAATCCAACTGCAGTTTCTGTTCTTCAAAACTTTGACTAAGGTAAAAGTTCCTCTCGCACATATGTGCTAGTCGTTCCCGACTACCCCACGGAAAGCAAGCGGCGTACCTGTCCTTTTAATCTTGTCTCTGGATTCATCCTTTTTCTGGGAACAAATCCTCTGTTGACAAGAATCGTTATCCTGCAGGTTTAAAAAATAAATAAACAAAAGTCACTGAGCGGTCAACTTCAGGGTTGACAGCAAGGCTGCATTTTATTTACTTAAAACTTGTATATAGCCGCTTAGCTTTCATCAACTCTAGGCGGCTCCTTAAACCTTGGAGCTGATAATATACACACCCAAGGTCAGTGCAGTAAAAGGGAGTGATGACGTGGGCTCCGCTCTCCACGTTAGACATGATACGTCCGGCATTCCTGGCTTCTTTCTCAGGGTCCACTGGGGATCGTGGGAGCACATACAGCTCTTTGGTGTGGTCAAAATGACCTCTGACCTTGACTGGCATGTATTCCAATTCGTTCAGTTCATAGAGGCTGTAGAAAAGGAGCACGGCAGGAAGGAAAATTGGGGTTATAGCTTAGACAGCAAAAGTCCCCTGGTGAGGAAAAAAAAGGTTTGCCAATTAATATTATCGTTTATGAACTAGAGCAAGGGATGTCCTACTACTTTTTTGTCTCATATAACATACTGTATTTTTCGGAGTGTAAGACACACCTTTCCCTCCTTTAAAAGAGGGTCAAAATTTGGGTGCGTCTTATACACTGAATGTAGCCCCACCTACCCGCCAGCCCCCACCCTTTGGCCTCTACTTCCCAGCAACTCACTTCCTTGCAGCAAACAGCCTATTTCAGTTTCATTTTCAGCCTGATTAGCACAAGAAAAAAAATATCTGCCTCTGCCTCCCAGCAATTTGCCTCCTTGCAGCAAACAGCCCGTTTCAGTTTCAGCTTCAGCACAGTCTGATTAGCACGAGCAGCTGATTGTCGGTTGGATCGGCCTCCCGACCATCAGAGGCAGATTTTTTTTTCTTCCTCCCCCAAAAAGGTAGGTGTGTGTTATACTCCGAAAAATACGGTAGTTTCTGCCAATTATCTAGCAACTAAACACAATTATGGCTGCCAGGGCTACAGTTCTCATAAAAGTAGCAAAATAGCTTGCAGTGAAATGAGGCAAGGCAAATTCTGGAAGGTGAACTTGCAGAAATGTAAGCATGTGGGGAAGCCTCTGTCCTGGCAGCCATTTTATGGTCATTTGTATACTACAGTTTGCAAAGAGGCTCAGGGTTCTCCAAACTGGGCCATTTTATGGATTTCAAGCTCCCGGAATTTCCTCAGCCAGCCATGCTGAGGGAATTCTGGGAGCTGAAGTCCACGGGTCTCTTAAAGTTGCCAAGTTTGGAGAACCCATGAGATAGACAAAAGAGAATTTGTTTTTCTAGCGGACCGAAGGAAGCAGAGTGCATTCTAGGCAGGAAAAAGGAGCAGCAGCAAACAGTGGCACTGGTTTTCTTCCTGATGAAATAAATAAAAAATTGTGAGTAGCCTTCCCACCAAAATCAAAGTGGAGGTGCCCATTTGATGTTCTCGGTAATATTCTAAAGTCTCTTTACCATTCCCAAAAGACACGTACTCTGCAGGCAGTGGAATTGGCTCGGCAGAAACCCTGCTGTCCAATTCGGCAATCAGTCTCAGCTTCCATTCCCGCCGCTGAACCTGACATAAAGCACAAAATGTTGAGACTTTTGTTCCATTGTCAAGTAGGAGAAACCCATTTCAATCTATAGAATCCCTCTCTCACGACAGCACTACCTATCTGCCCAGCAAAGTAGGAAGCTTTTAAAATTTGCTCTTCTGAAGAAAGTAGAATAACATTCGGAAGAAATGCCGCACACACTTAAAAGAGTCTCGCTCCACAAGAGCAATCATTAATAGACAGGCATTTCTTTAAAGAAAGATTTTGCTGTCTAGTAATTGAAAACCAGATGATTAAGCACACTGATCATTAAGCACAATATGCATGTCTTTTATTTACAGATAGTCCTCAACTTACAACCACAATCGAGCCCAAAATTTGTTTCTAATAAATGAACTATTGTCAGTCGACGATTACCTGTAATTAATCCTACTTAAAACCCAAAGATTCACTGCCCTCAAAAAAGAACACGTTTAGCAGAAAAAAGAATTTGCTCAAGCCATAATCCTAACTTACTTTGAGAGTCTTTGGAGTATGGAGTACTTTGCATTCCATACATGGTAACAGCTTGACTTATACCACATAAAAGAGTAAGGAAACATGAGAATAAGGTATACTAAGATACCCAAAAAATTACACAAGACTCAGTTTAAAAAACTCCCAAGCAGCCAGCCTTCACTTCATCCGTGTTATTTACCTGCCAACAGCCAAGGAAAAATGAACCTATTGGGATGAGCAGAAGTCCCCATTTTAGTATGTTTTCTTCTGTGGCTCTGGCAGTAGCAGCTGAGGCAAAATTCCTGGCTGGACAAACCCTCCAGTAAATCTCTGGGGAGGAGGAAGGATAAAAATACGATTAGTGGCAAAGCTATTTGTAAAAACTCAAGAGGTGGCATCAGGTTTATTTCTCAAATTTCTACCCCACCCATCTTACCTAGCTGACTCTGAGCACTTTATTAATAAAATAACATACTGTTGAATATTTTATTGTAAGCTGCCCACAGTTACTCAGGGCAGATGGGCAGTATAGAATAATCAACACAGCTGCTGTTTGTATTTATTTGTTTTTTACTGTTTGAATGTTTTTTCAATGTTTTTATAATTTTTAGAATGGCAAGAATTGCAAGGGTTTTTTTAAAAATAATTTTTAGAATTGCCCAGAGTCCCTTGATTGAGCTGAGTGGCTAGAGAAATTGAATGAATGAATGAAGTAGAAATGTCATGTATGAATGAATAAAAATATAAAGCAACAGTGATTCTTTTTTTAAAAAAGATAGTTTTTTCCCCTAAAAGTAAAAAAACAACAACCCTGAAGGTTAGTTCACATGGGCTCAACTCACTCGGGGGCTGCTGTAAAGCATCTTTCCAACAGCAGCGGGCAAAGGACCTCCTTCCATCATCCAGGCAGGAAAACTGAAGGAAAAGAGTAGAAGTTGAAGGAAAACTGGGAAAAGAATTCCCAAAGTTAACAAATTTCGATTTATTCTATTTATTTCACCACGGGTTGACGGTGAACTTCAACCCAACCCTTCAATTTATTGAGAAGAGGGCCCAGCCTACCTCGCAGGGCTGTCAAGAGAGCAAAGCTGGGGCCTTCCAGCTGCTTGGCACAACAATGCCTATAAACCTCAGACATAGGCATTCAAACTACCCATTGCTTAATGCAAGCTGGGGCTACCCCAACTGTTTGGCACGCCAATGCCCATAACTCCTGATGGGACCTTTCAAACGACTCCATGCAATTGAAACCTGCCCCCCCCCCACAAATATTTGGCACTCTAATGCAAGCTGGGCCCTTTCAAACTACCATGCTACTGCAAGCTGGGGCTCCCCCAACTACTGGGCACTCCCTGACAGGGCCTTTCATGCTACCCATGCCACTGAAAGCTGGGGCTCCCCCAAACTGTTAGGCACTCCAATGCCCATAACTCTCAGCCAGGTCCTTTCAAACTACCCTTGCCATTGCAAAAGCTGGGCTCCCCTGAGGGCATGGCACTCCAATGCCCATAATTCCCCTTTCAAACCACCCATTGCTACTGCAAGCTGGGGCTCCCCCAACTGCTTGGCACTCCAATGCCCATAACTCTCAGCCAGGCCCTTTCAAGCTACCCTTGCCATTGCAAGTGCCCTCCCCACCCACAACTGCTTGGTACCCCAATGCCCATAACTCCCCGCCGGGGCCCTTCCCCTGAGCTGAAAGCGGCTTTCCGGGCAAGGTCAAAAGGCCCCCAAGCGGACGAGGGAGGCTCGACCTGCCGGACAGCCGCCTGCGAGGGGGGCCCGAGGCGACCTTCTCTCTCTCTCTCTCTCTCTCACCCGGAGCCTCCCGAGGGAGCCCCGCAATCCCCCGTCGCTTAGTAACCGTCGCCACGCCGCCATCTTGCCTGGGAGGGGGGGTCAAACGGGGAGCACTTCCGGTTCACGCCGCCTGCGACTTCCGGTGCGGAAGCATGGCGGAGCTTCCCAGCGGGCGAGAAGGAGAAGGAGAAGAAGGCAAGGCGGGATCGTCTCTGCTGCTTCCCTCCGAGCTGGAGAGTTTCCTACAGCGGCACCCGAGCTTGCGAGTCCTCCCTCCGGGAAAAAAGGTTGACGATCGGCGCTCGCTCGCTTCCACAACCCCAAGCTCTGGGCTGGTGGATGGGAGACCACGCGGAAATCCCAAGGGAATGATGGGGGGGGTGTTTGCCCAAGCTGGGAAGCCTCCCTTTGAATCGGGCAGGCTGTTCTTGAGGGCAGGTCCACTTGGCGGCACCTGCCCGGCTTTGTCCAGCTTTAGGAGCTCAAAACAGCTTTATGGATGGGAGACCACTCAGAGATCCCCACAGGGCTGGGCCAAAGTGGAAAATTCAGTTTGAATTGGTCTTTGGCTTAAGGAGGCTGTTCTTGAGGGCACGTTGGCTTGGCAGCACCTGCCCTGCCTTGTGCTAGCCTCCAAAGCTCAAAAAACAGCTGGACTGGTGGATGGGAGACCACGCGGAAATCCCAAGGGAATGGTGCTGGGGGATTTGCCCAAGCTGGGTAAGCTCCCTTTGAATCGGGCAGGCTGTTCTTGAGGGCAGGTCCACTTGGCGGCACACTTGGATGGGCCACCACCCAGAAATCCCAGAAGTGGGCAATTGCCCAAACGACACGGTTTCTATTCGAATCAGCCTTTATTTACCCTGCTTTTCTTTTCCAGGTCCGTTGTACGTTGACTGGCCATGAGCTGCCTTGCCGGTTGCTTGAACTCCAAGCTTTTACCGCCGGGAAGAAATACCTGCGTATGAGCAAAACCTCCGCGGTTTTGGACTACAGCGAGTACGAACCTCACATCGTGCCCAGCACCAAAAATCCGTACGTGTGTTTCGCAAACGGTGTCCCAGCTGGGCTAATGGCTGAGTTTGTGCATTGGCCTCAACCGTGGTTAGCTCAAATGGTGGTTTCTTCAGTAGGCAGCGTGCGGTGCGTTTAGCTCAAAACTGTTCTCAAAACTGCGAAGCAGGCTCCTTATCCCGACAAAAAAACCCTTTTTGTTTAAGTTACTGTGAATTCCTCTCATTCACATCCAGCGAAGTCTTTCAAGGGTGAATTTACAGTCACAGACGTTATCTGGCTTGGAGAGCTGCCAGGGTGATATCTTCAAAACTTGGCAAGGACTTACTTTCTTTCTTTCTTTTTCTTTCTTTCTTTCTTTCTTTCTTTCTTTCTTTCTTTCTTTCTTTCTTTCTTTCTTTCT